>JAOTIZ010000005.1:3212811-3253921 GCA_027123425.1 Erythroxylum panamense
TGTCCTTCTCCTTTTAAATGGACAGTTATTAATTGTAATTTTGGTTTTCAATAAATTATCAGCTAAGTTACGTAATTTGATATGGATAAGGGTAATAAAGTGGCCCAATAAATGATCTAAGTGCATGGGTCGAAGTCCGGGAGGAAAATGGATCCCTTTTAGTGTAGACCTGGTCCATATCGGCCTTGTGATGGGGAAGCCCGATATGGGAGCTATATAAAGGTTAAGGTCTCTTGCAGTTACTTAGTGATTCATGAGCATATAGTTCTCTGACCCGTTAAGAGAGCTCGTGATTGAGGAAACTGCAGAAAGGCCTAGACCAAACGACGGTGAACAACTTCCTCAGTTGGCCTAGGAGAATCAGAGCTCGTTTGGATGGCAAAAATTGCTACGGAAGTCGGAATGGACCCGAAATCAGGTATTCCGCAATTCCTTTGTTTTTACCCTTTCATGTTTGATCCTGGGTACGTAATAGGGTCTGTGCTACGTGTTACACTAAGTACTTAACTAATATCTAAAAAAAAAACTAAGTGCTTAACTAATTTCTCAAAAAAAAACTAAGTGCTTAACTAGTTAGTTTCCTAACAACTATTAAGTATTATTAATAACTATCTAAACTAAAAACTAATACACGAACATATATCTACAACCATATGCACAACAAGTTACTCATATCTATTTACACAATAAGACTACAACAATAATAGTTCTTACGTCCACATTAAGCTGTATGCACTACAAGAAAAGTATATATTAGAGCTGGAAAATTATAGACAAAATTTATACTGTTGGAAATTATCGATAGAAATAATTTTTTTGTTGGAAAAATTGCCAGAAAAAATTTTGTTTAGCAACGGTAGTAATATCCATTGGTATATACTGAAGGAATTCAATTTGCGACGATATTAAATGCCTGCCAGTAAACGCTACAAGAAATTAGTTTTTAACGATGGACAATTACCAACGGAAAACGACCGTTGGTATTCTGTCTGTAAAGTTGTCATAAAAAATTTCAACTTTTGATAAACATAGAGGGAAATCAAAGCGGGAAAATAATAAAGTTTTGAGTTTACTGACAAAAATCATATTCTATCGGTAAAATTGATGTAAAAATTTTCAACTTTTGATAAATATGGAGGGAAGTCAAAGTGGAAAAATAATAAAGTTTTGAGTTTATGAAGAGAAAATATCAATCGGTAATTTTAATACCAAATGACGTTGTTTTGTTTAACTTAAAACAGAGTCGAAGCTCTCCCCCTTCCCCCTGTTGCGTCTTCTACTGCATCAGCTCCTTCTTTCTTCTTCCTCCCTGCTACGTCTTCTACTGCGTCTCTACTCTGCGGTTTGCTTCAATGTCTTCGGGTAAGAGGGAAAAGATTTTGTAGAGTTGGTTTAAGAACAAGTTTTTGACACCTATCAAGTTGGCTTTCATTTACGTAAAGATCCTTTGCCTCTTTATTTTCTTCTCTCGAATAAGGCTTCCATAATATATATCTCACAGATTTTGTTTTTTGTAAGATGCTCTTGGGCGATATTTTTGCTTCCAAGTTATGACCTGGTTAATTCCCATATTTGGTGGTGAGCTCAAATTCAACCTCCCCCGGTTTGAAAAAGATTATTAGGTTTGAAGGTTTAAGTTTAATCTTAGGTTAATTTCAGGAAAATTGAACATGACTAAGTGAATTTGACCTTATGGAGATTTACAAGTTAAATAAAGGCTTCAATTATTATATCCATGCCCTATTACTTTACGATCACGCTTTCTTGTAACAAACATATTTATATCCTATTAAATGTAGCTAGGACTTGTATTCTTAACTATATAATTGTTTCTTCAATGTCTAGCTTGGGTTTGTAAATAGAGAGATTGTCCGATATATAAAAGAAGCTTCTTAAGTTGAATCTAAATGATGTACAAGTATCACTTTGAATATTCTATTTTCCTACTTTTGTCTTTAAGTCATTACATACATTGTCTTTTAGATATAGAAATTTTTTGAGAGTCTTAGAGTTATTGGTTTTGGTTTTAAATTTTCATATATTGTTACCTTTCAGAAATTGAGTGTGAGTCCATTAAATCCCATTTTGGTTTGTATTGCTAGTTTTTTATTGCATGTGCATCCAAACAGTGTCTCTACCCACATATACGTACTTGAACAGTTACTTCTCTTATCACTGTTTGTGTACATTTTACTTGCTTTAAGCTATTAGTAGAAAATCTAGCTGAAAAACTTGTAAACGTTATGGAGATCTACTATGCTCAAACCTAAATTGTTTTGCTCTATGATCATGTTATTGTCTACAAACATTGCATCGTGAATATGTATCTAGGTTTGATTTGCTGCAATATGTGAGTTAGAGTTTCATATATAAAATTGGGAGATTTGAATTCCTATGTTTCCTACACTCATATAATGAAATGGGTTGTTTGTCTATATGTTGCTTCACTTGAAGCAAACATTTAAGTAGATTATCATTTATCTCACTTCCAACTACATACACATGTTATATCTCATAATCATAATTTCTGATATGAAAAAGTGTCAAGTGATTAGTATTAACCATACGTTCTTGCAATTTATGCTTTAAGCCTATCACATAGTCTAATTATTATTTCTTATAGTTAAGCTGTAATTTTCTGCTTTGTTTAAAGAAAATGTAACTTTGAGTGTTTAAGAACTTGTTTCCTATTATGTGACCTATTATATTGCTCGTGGTTCAAGTGATTCAGGTCTTATAATTCTTCCTTTATTTTGGGCAACAAATAATGGTCTTCTAAATTTTGCACTCTAGTTTTAAGGATTCTGGTTGAATTTCCTACCTAAAGGTGCTCATTCTTTTGTTGGTTACACGAATCAACGTGCAATTAATATTTGACCTGATAAATCTTTCTACCTAAAACAGGAAAAGTTAAATCTAGCTAGAAGACAAAGGCTGGGCCCAAAAAAGAGGAAATGCATGTTGTTGTTGTAGAGATTCTGAAGGAAGCAGATTTTATACTGTAAGTAGAAATGACACGGTCTGGTTTAATACTAAAGTTGTTGTGCGGTTTCACCATTTTTAAATTCTGTCTGTCAATCTGCAGGCAACTTTGTCCGATATTCTAAGACGACTTTGAAATAGTTATGGTTTGTCTACCTTCCATTAGATATAACATTTATGGTTTCAATTCAACTTTACTAATCATTAAAAGTATGGTTTTGTTTAGGTACTCACTTCAGGGTGGATCTAATGGATAGAAAGGCGGAGGTTAAGGATATAATCACAGAGGTAATAGATAACATGTCTGATGATGACGATGATGATGAAGGAGAAGAGGTAGAAAAGAATGCAGACAAGAATGATTTTTAGTCAATCAAAATGTGTAGATACTTTACTTTTGAGGGTTACTGAATAGGAGGTATGTGTAGTCTAAAGATATGATCTCTCAGGGTTGTTTGAGCACTAACCTGCTGACTATATACCAAAATCACCATTTGGACCTGTTAGACTATTTCCCAGATAAGAATACCCAATGGAGTTTGTACCATATTAGTGCTCTCATCAGCTGCTTACTTAACTGATCTTAACTTAAGTAGCTCTTTTCTATATTTTTTTCAGTTTCCTCGCCCTTTTGTAAGTCCTTTTAGATGTAATTATTGATTGGACTTTCTTTATATAAAAAGTAATAATTTTCTTTATTCAATTTCATGTGTAAATCTTTTATCTCAATTGAATCTTAAGATTTTAAATATCAATAATTAAAAAATTTTACTAACGGAAAACCAAAACTGTTGGTAAAATGTAAAATATTTATCGACAAAACAAAGCGTTACCATCGGTAATATTGACAGTTGGGTAATATTGACATTCATTGCCAACTTTACCGTCAGGATTTGCTAAACTATCGGTAAATTACCGACGGAATAACCAATACCATTGGCAAATATTTCGGCAAAAATAACAATGCTTACATAAACTATCAATATATTTACCGACGGTACATAAAATGTCCGTCAGTAAATTTACCGACAGACATTTTTATGACGACTTTTGTCCGTCGGTATATTCCGTCGCTAAGTTAATACTAACGGAATCCAAATGTTTTCTGTCGATAATTTTCGTCGCTAAACGACATTTTTCTTGTAGTGATGTAGATTGCTATTCATGACAACAAGTAATGTAGGGAATTCATGTGTTGTTCATTGTGTTCTAGTATATATAAAGAGACTCTATATATAGAGTTATGGACACATGAAGAAAAGAAAGATTTATTTACAATTTATTGTACAATATTATTCATAATATTCTTTCATTATTATGTAATCCATTATTTTAGGTAGTAAATATTATAGCTTACTACAACCTTCCCTTAAAGTAAAGATGGCGAGATTGAAACCAACTTGAATTTGTTAAGTAATTTATTCCTTGTTGAAGATGGTGATAAATAAAGTGACAATTGTTCTTAGTATATTTAATGCAATAATCAAAAAGTCATTATGAACAATTTGAATGGCATTATAATTATCATAACAAATAGTAGTGACTAAGGAATATTTAATTTACATATTTTGTAATAGCTAAAGTAATCACAAGAGGTCATAAGTAATGTCAATAAGAACTCTGTATTCAACTTCATTACTAAACAAAGCTACAAAATTTTGTTTCTTACTGCTTTATAACATAATCACTAAGCGTTGATTAGTAAGATCCAAGCCTAATTAGCATCAGAGTATGTATGGAGATTTAAAAGAAGGATGATGAGATTTAGATATCATAAAATAACGTACCTCTAATATAGCTAAAATACAAAACATTTTAGTCTAGTAAGTGGTCAGTTATGTTAAAATAAGTAATTGTAAGATATACCAAACTCCCATTAGTTGTTTACTATAAGGTAAATCATCTAGGGGCTAGCTATCTGTTAGTATGAGATAAACATCATTCTTAATAAATTTTGAAGCAATTTTACTGTCACTTATACTATAGTGGGATAAAATATCAATAGTGTACTTTATTTGAGAGAGACAATATCCTTAATAATCTTAAATAACTTCCAACCCAAGGAAATAGACTAGCTATAGAGGCTCGTTTAAGGCTATAGAGAGCCTCTTTAGGTGATAAATAGCATTTAGAGGATGATCATAACCTAAAGGTGGCCATATGTACACTTCTTTGAAAAGATTACACTGAGAAATAAATTTTTGAAATCCATTTGAAATAGTTACCATTTCTTAATGGCTACAACAACTATAAAGCTATAAGCTAAAGTGAGATGGGCGATAGTGGCAAAGGTCTCTTTGTAGTTAGTATCATTTCCTAATTGAATTCTTTAGCAATAAGTCAAGCTTTATAACATCTATAGCTTCATCTGCTTATGTCTTAATTTTATAGCAGTGCACTAAGGTCTTACCTGAGGGAAGGAGGACTGAATCCTAAGTCTAGGTTTTCTCTAAGGCTTGTAATTTTCTTTTATAACTTAGTTCCAAAAGGGATTAACACTAGCCACTTTATAGCTTTTAGGTTCATAAAAGAAACTGATAATTGGGTTAACCGAGTAATGTTTAAGATAAGGGAGGCTTACAATATATGTTTTTAAATAAGATGGAATTTTAGTGGCTTTAATAAGTTGAGATGACTAGGATGGTTGATTTGGATCCTTTGATGGAGTTGAATCCTTAAACAGGATAGGAGGTCTTTGTTCTTTAAGATCTGCAATTAGAAGAGACTTAAACAAAACTAGTGAACAATAGAATAAGGAAAAATTAATGAAGGGATCATTGACAAAAGAAATGCAAGGAAAAACATATAAGGATGACAAAGTTGAGAACATTTTATATTTCCAAATGTTGATGTGCCTAGAGATTTAAAGATGTTTGATAGGTAGTATAGCACCCCACTCTTGTAGGATACGTACCCGACATCCTGAATGATATCCGAGTACGTACCCCGCAAGAGTGACATGCAAGAACGATCATTCAGTCAAAATTTATTACAAAACTTTTGTTTCTTTAAACAATGTACACATATGCAGAAATCATTAATCAAATCGGGCCCACTTTATTCAAAAAACATTTCCATTCACAAGTGTTACAATAGCCATTTGGGCCCATTTCAGATACAAAAGAAAACTTACAATCATAATGTCATTTTGTTACCAATTCAATCACATACAGTTAATACAATTTTTTTGGAACAAAATTCGAAAATAAAATTACTAAAGACATATGCAGGTGCAAACTGATCTCGACCTATTGGACCCTGATTTTCTTCTAAATTCTTATTAACTGTTTAGTTATTCATTTTGTTTCGTTTGTTTGATTAATTTTTATTTTTTAGAATTGGGTCATTAATTAGAAATTGAGGGAAGGAATAGAAATTTGAAATTGGAAGGAAGTGTTAGAAATTAGTAGGCTTGTGTTAAGTGGATTAAAGGAGTAGAGTCATAAAAGACAAAGAAGGGGAAAATTGGAAAGGGCAAGTAAGTGAGGTGCTAAGGGTGAGTCTTAAAATTTGAAGAAGTGTGGGAGATGTCGTGAACAACTAACGAGGAGAAGAAAAGAGAGAAAACGTGAGAGAGAGAGAAAAGAAGGAGAAGAAAATCGATAAAGCTAGAGAAGGAGGAGGAAAATCATGAAAAGAAGAGAAGGATCAAGCTTTTAAGGTAAGTTCATCATCTTCTTCTTACTTTAGTAAAGAAATGGATTGTTATGTTGTGAATGAAGAAGTTTAGAGAGAGAAAGGGGTTTGGAGTTGAGAATGATTGGAGGAAGAAGATGGGTTTCTAAGTTAGGTTTTGGGTTTTCTAACTTAGATGGACTATAGGTAGGTTAGGTTTGAGCTTGATTTATGTTAATTTCATTTGTGGTGGTTTTGAAGTTTTAGGGATTTGTTGTGATTATGGAAATTAGGGGATTTCCATTTGAATTGGAATTGAATGAAAATTTTGGTTGTGTTAGAAAATCAAGAACAACCTACTGAAGAGTAAGAGGAAGGGCTCAATTGAATTTGGATTTTCAAGAGTTTTAAGGTGGGTAATTTATTTATATTTATTGTGTAATGGGAAAATGCCTTGTGTGTGTATGGTGTGTTAAATGACTTGCTTGAAAGGTGTGAAGCTGAAATTCCATTAAGATGTATGACATTGTGATAAAACAATTAAATTATGTGTATGATCATGTTATACCATTGCATTGAGTCATGGCATTTTGTATAAAGAAAAGCATGAGAATATGAGATTATGAATGATTGAATTAAGCATGAAATTTGATTGTGTTTAGGTGAGAGAGGAACCGTTTCGTAGTCACGTGCAAGTCGACAAAAAGCCTTCTCCCGGCTGCCTGCTTGTGGCCCACGAGATCCGAAATGTGGACTCGTTTCGTTTACGGAGTAAACCTCGATTTCTCTGTTTTGCTCCACGGAACCCTCGAGCCAATTGTTTATGCATTTACATTTTGATATGTTAAGCTATAATGAAATATGTGTGTCATGCTTTGATCATGTTTGAGCTATGAGTTATGAATTGAAATTGTGAATGTTGAACTTGTATTGCTAGATTAAGAAACGACATGGTTGCATATATGAATATTCACATATATGTTGAGTGTGTGGCTTGTTACCTATAGCTATAAATATCTTAGCCATTGAGCTACGTAGCTCAACCCAATACTTTTCCCACTCCTCAGGTGCAGATCGAGAAGATCAGTGATCCTTGCAAGGCTATTGGATAAATTCCAAGATAGTTAGCTTTTGTACTAAGTTAGTGGCTAGACTTTCGAATAGCTTTATAAGCATATTGAACATTGAGCATCCAATGTATTTTTGTAACTTGTGTTAGGATTTTGATGTAATGTCGATATGTAATTAAAGCTATGTAAGAAAGCTTTGTATAAATTTCACTTTGTCTTGGAAATAAATTGAGTATTGAAGAAGTTCTGTTGTGGATGTGCTTATTATCTGGTAGTATACTTTTCATAATTTAAGTTTCCATAGAGATAGAATTGTGTACTGAATTCGGGGAAAAATCTGGAACGATTTGGGTAGCACTGGTAAAAATAGTCTTTTTAGAAGTTGTAGATGATCTTTCCAGCTTTCCAACGATATGAAGTTTGTAAGTTTTGAATATCGTAGTGGGAAGTTATGATCTTTACAAGTGGTGATGTTGTATAGGATATGTGCATGTGACAGCTATTAAAATTTGTGTACTGACTTCAAGGATATTTTTGGGTTTATGTGAGCTGATTTAGGCAAAATAGCCTTCTTGATAGTTGTAGATCTTTCTTTTAGCTTTCTAACGGTATAAAGTTTGTCAATTTTGGATATCGGAGTTGAGAGATACGAGCATTACAAGTTGTTATGTTACATCGTCTTAGTTACTGTACAAAGTAAGACAAAGCAAAGTAAGATGAAGTTACTGTACAAAGTAAGACGAAGTTACTGTACAAAGTAAGACGAAGTTACTGTACAAAGTAAGACGAAGCAAAGTAAAATGAAGTTATTGTACAAAGTAAGACGAAGTTACTGTACAAAGTAAGACGAAGTTACTGTATAAAGTAAGACGAAGCAAAGTAAGACAAAGTTACTATACAAAGTAAGACGAAGTTACTGTACAAGGTAAGACGAAGCAAAATAAGATGAAGTTACTGTACAAAGTAAGACAAAGCAAAGTAAGACGAAGTTACTGTACAAAGTAAGTCGAAGTTACTGTACAAAGTAAGACGAAGCAAAGTAAGATGAAGTTACTGTACAAAGTAAGATGAATTTACTGTTCATGTAAGACGAAGTTACTGTACATTCTAAGACGAAGTTACTGTTCATCGTCTTAGTTTGTATCATCATCTTCTATCCTATTTCTAATCCTTTTAGAGGCAGAATTCCATTTTATGATCTTCATGAAAGTTGTAGATCTAGAAGTTTTCTTTCAAATGGTTAAAGAACGAACTCAATAAGACATCTGTAGAAAAATTTATGGAAATTGCTCCAAGAGAGGTACAAATTGTTTAAGGACATAAACATGTTGGATTCTTTTGGCCATAACTTCATCATCCGACCTCCAAACGAGGTGGTTCTTGAAGCAACAGCCTCATATTGAATTTTCCTACCAGTCCAAGAAAATTGGTATCTTTTGGTATTGAATTGAAAAAGAGTGATGGAAATAAAATGGGGGATCGGTTGGAAGAGCACAACTGGGTTGTGAACATTCTTGAGTTCTTAGGCATATCTTGAGTTATAAAGCCCTGAATGAGGTGTCTTTATTTCTAAGTGAATTAGAGACATAGAGCTACAATTGCCTTGAAGAATTCAAATTGAGATGTGGTGTTGGGCTGGTGTGGGCATGCCACCCCTGTGAGTTGTCGATTGATGAGGGTCACTGAAATGACCCTTCAAGGAAACCTGCTCACGCTTTATGACTCCGGTTGGATGTTGAGCTTCGAAAACGGGGCCCAACAATTATTTGATAATTTTATGATTTAATAATACGTACTATTATTTTGCATAAAATAGTGTGAGTAATCAAATATTTATTAAAGTCCTTATTTTATTTGATTTTTGACATAAACTAATACTTGCTCTTTTATGTCTTTTAGTTGTTAGAAGAAGATGAGTACCGATTTATTACTAAGAAGCATAATGGATTCTAATAAGCTAACTGGATCTAATTTGTCGAACTGATTTTGTAACTTGAGAATTGTTCTCAGGCAAGAAAAGGAATTGTATGTTCTTGACGCAACTGTTCCACCAAAGTCTAGTGTGGATGTAGTTGTTGAGGCTTAGGAGAGATATCAACATTATATTGATGACAAACAACCTACATATGTGATGTTGGCTAGTATGTCTCTGGAGCTTTATAAGTAGCATAAGAATATGGATACTCCTACTATAATTGTGCATCTCAAGGAGTTGTTTGGTGCACAAAGTAGGATGGAGAGATATCATTTCTCTAAAGCATTATTTGAATGCAAGATGGAAGAAGGATCTTCAGTGAGCTATATGTGTTGAAGATGATTGGCTGTATTAAAAAATTATGTCAATTAGGTTTTGTCATAGACCATGAGTTAAGCATTGATATGATGCTACAGTCTCTTAGTTCGAGCTTTTCACAGTTTGTTATGAACTTCCACATGAACCAAAAGGATGTTTCATTGTCTAAACTATTGAATATGCTCAAGACTGCAAAAGAGTGCTTTAAGAAGGAACTTAGTTCCACTCGTATTGTGGATTCTTTTAAGAGTAAGAAAAAGAGTTCTAAGAAGAATAATAACAAGAAACAGAAGGCTTCTGCTTGAGTAGCAAAGCCAAAAGGTGGTGTTAAGAAGAATACCAATTACAAGGGCATATGTTTTCATTATATAGTTGATGGACACAAGTAGAGAAACTGCAAAACTTTTCTTGCTAACCTAGTAGATAAGCTTAAAATAGCTCCATCTTTAGGTATGCTTATCATTGAGATTAATATTTCTACTTTTTTTCCCCATTTTTAGTTATTAGATACCAGATGTAGTTCTCATATTTGAAATAACATGCAGATGTTAACAAGAAGTAGATCGTTGAGGAAATGCAAATTAGACCAGTTAGTTGACAATAAAGTAAGAGTTATTGCATTAGCTATATGAACTTGTAGTAGCTTTGCCTTCTGGTCTTGAAGTAGAACTAAATAATTGTTATTATGTTCCAACTTTTACTAGAAACATTATTGCTGTTTATTATTTAGATTTGAATGGATTTGTCTTTATTATCGAGAAAACAAGTTATTATTTTTATAAAGATGATGTTTATTATGTATCTGAATTACTTACAATTCATCCGCATAAATTAGATATTGAAAGACCAATCCTTAACATAAATAGCAAGAAAAGAAAGTTAAGCGACCAAAATTTATCTTATTAAGTTATATCTACGAAACTAGAATCACAAATTTACATGAAAAAGGATATTTGGATCCTTTTGATTATGATTCATATTAAAATTGTGAATCTTATTTGTTAAGAAAGATGATCAAATTACTCTTTAGGAGAAAGGGAGAAAGTGTAAGTGAGTTACTAAAGCTTATACAATTAGATGTATGTGACCTATGTTTATTGGTGTTAGATATGGATTCTTATATTTTTACTATGTTCATAGATGATCATTCTAGATATATTTATGTGTACTTAATAAAACAATAGTCTGAATCATTGAAAAGTTCAAAAAATTTAGACCTGAAGTTAAGCACTTATTTGGATGGGCTTTTGAGAGGTCAATAAACACTTTTCTCCACTACAAAAGCCTTTTTTAAGAAAAATGAGTGTTTGACTGTAAAATAAAAAAGCACTTCTTTAATAAATATGGCCTTTTTGGTAGCCAAAATATAACTTTTTAAGTGCCTGTTTGGTTAAGCTTTTGGAGGGTGAGTAAACATTTTTTTCATCGAAAAAGCTTTTTTTAAGAAAAATGAGTGTTCGGCTATAAAATAAAAAAATAATTTTTTAGTAGATATAGCTTTTTTGGCGGCTAAAATATAGTTTTTTAAGAGGCTTAAATTTGGAGCTTCTAAAAAAAATAATTTTTCAGGTAGATTTTTCAGATCAATTAATGATTTTTATTCCCTTTTGCCCTTATGTTTTACACATAATTCCCACAATACCTACAAATACATCTTTACGTTTATTTTGAGATTTATATAATATTATTTGACCTTTTATATGTTTTAATATTTATTTTTGATATTAGTTTTACTTATGTTATAATCTATATAAAAGATTTGGTTAGATGTATTTTTATTTATGTTTCATATGATTTAAAATTATATAATAATTAATATATTGTGCTTTGCATATTGTTTAATATATTTTAAATAATATTTATATGCAGGGATAATTTTTATTACAAAAAATATAGTTCAAATTAAAAATGTTTTTTATTTTTATGTTGTCAAACAGCCTATTGTATGAAGTTCTTTTAAAAAAACTCTTTTTTAAATGACAGTCAAACAGTCAACCAGTTTCTTATAAAAGCTCTTATTCAAAAATCTTTACTGATATAAGTTCATCCAAATACGCACTAAGTATAGTTTAATAAATTGATTTATTTGTAGTTGTAGTATGGCAGTTGATAAGGGTTTTTTTTTTTACTGTGTGAGTTACATGATTGGTATAAAAAATAAAATATTGTTAATAACTTTAATAAATAATTAATTAAAAGAGAAATTAAGTTTGTTGGTTAATTATAAATTATTTACTAATGCATAATTAGAGACTATCCCATTCATTTGATTCTTAGTTTCTTAGTTTTATAGTGCTTGTCCCAATGCATGCCTTTTATATTTTTTGGCGTGGGAGGCAAATGGGACCCTATTATCTTTCAACCAAGTACGGTTCATATAATTGTTGTTTAGTTACTAATTAATTTCCATAATTTATGTATAATCAATGTATTAAGAGCCTTAATTTTGTGTACAAATATTGATTAATATCATGACTTGCAATATTTAATCATATTTTTCAATTATTATGTAATTTTTAAAGCCCCTATCATGGTATTTAACAACATTAAAGTTCACCAAGAATGGATTATGAAGTTTGAAGCAATGGAGTGGAGAATGTATGAGCGACACGTCTTTTGGAGTTGGAACTTTTGATGGACCTACAAGGGTACGATATGCTTCTAATATTTCCATATCAAATTGTGCAAAGAGCTTTCGGTTGGGTTGGGATCGAATCGAACAATCTAATTTTAGTTTAATCGTATTAAAAAATGTTCAGTTTCTAATAAACTTAAAGGTTAAGCCCATATCTTTTTAATTATGTTTAATAAAGGATGTTTTGGTTAATTAAATATTCAACTATTAAATAAAATAACATCTTCCGATAAGCTTGAATATAACTAATTATCATCAAGTTTAGTTAGCCTATGTTTGGTTGGATTTATACTAGAAGAGCTTTTATTAGTAGAGTTTTTTCTTAGAAGAACTTTTATAAGAAACCAGTTGATTGTTTGACTATCATTTGAAAAAGGGTTGTTTTGAAAGAACTTCATACAGTATATTGTTTGGTAACATAAAAATAAAAAACACTTTTAATTTTAGCTATATTTTATTTTGTAATAAAAATTATTTATGCATGTAAATATTATTTAAAGTATATTAAACAATATGCAAAGCACAATATACTAATTATTATGTTATTTTAAACCATATGAAACATAAATGAAAGTATATCTAACTAAATCTTTTATATAAATTATAACATAAGTAAAACTTATATAAAAAATAAATATTAAGATATATAAAAGATCAAATAATATTATATAAATATCAAAATAAATATTTAAGCTGAGTAATAGTTAAATACATAATAAAACAATTGCGCAAGAGATTAGAAAAGATGAGTTTGCAAGATAAATGTGAAGATGAGTTTGTGAGTATTGTAAGAATTATGTGTAAAACATAAATGTAAAATAGACTACAAAATAGGCTCGTTAATTAATATGAAAAATCTACCAAAAAAAGCTATTTGAGAGGTTTTTTTAGCTTATTAAAAAGCTGTATTTTAACCACAAAAAGTCATATCTATTGAAGAAGTGCTTTTTTTTATTTTACAATCAAACACTAATTTTTCTTAAAAAAGATTTTTGTAGTGGAAAAAAGCATTTATTAACCTTTCAAAAGCCTATTCAATTAGGCACTTAGACTAAAATAATCATCTAGATAAATATAAGATGAAGTACGAGTACTTATATGCAATGTTTTTAAAATTGAATCGGTTCGGTCGGTTTAATAGTGGATATCTTAAATTGGTTATCTTTTCAGTTTAGTTTTAAATTTTCTTGTTTGATTTACTTTAATACTCTTTGTTGATTAAAAGTGATTAATTTGTTAATTAATTAGTAAGTTTTCATAAATTAATAAGTTTTTATAACTCAAAATAATTCGGTTAATTTTCATTTGACAGTTTCTTTTTTAATTAAACTTTAATTTTTTATTGATAAGAATAATCTTCATTAATCATTTTTTAAATTTATTAATTTTATTCAATATTTACTCGATTTTATGAGAGTCTAATGCCGGTTGAACTTTTTAAATTTTAAATCTTTTTTTACCAATTTAACTTTTTGACAGCATTACTTATATACATAATTATATGAGATGTAGTTTGACGAGGTAATGAATCACAAGTTGCATTAGCATTGGTATCATCATCTAACAGTTAAATAACACGTGCTTAAATTTATTTAAAAAATGATTTTAGATAGTGGAAACCTAATTATAAAAAAAGAGGAAAAAATTAAGGTGGCACTAATGGGTCAATTTAGATGTTTTTTATTAATTTAAACAATCAAGGTTTTCCTATAAGCATGCTCAACATAGGATTTCCTCTCAACTTCATTGGGTATCCAAGATTACACTTTTTGTATGGTGGATGAGACAGCATCTTGTGTGTTAGTTAAGATCATAAAGTTCTTATTAAAATCTTGAAAACTTGTTGATTTATAATATTATATGTTCACGAAAAATCAAGCACAGCACACAAAAAGCAGCCTTTCTAGAGACACTTGGTTAATTAATTAACTTATTAATTAAATAATTAAAAAACCATACATATTTATATTAGGATTAATTACATTGCATTGAATTTTATTTTAATTATTATATTTTGAAAATTTATTCCTTACCTTTTCATGGTAGTTTTAATTATTATAAAATTTAATTTACCGTATATTTTGATTATTTTATTTCACGTGGGTTACTTGAAATCAACAATTTTATTAGTTAGAAATAAGTTTACGCATTATTAGACATCTCTAAATCTTGCATGTTAGCGAGATTCGTACTGACTGTATTATTATTGTTGTTGTTAAAATGAATGTCATGTTAAATTTTAAAAATTTTTCATTTTAAATACATAAATAAATATATAATTAATACCTTTTTTTGAGGAAAAAAAAGCAGTAACTAATAATTATACAATGTTTTATAATCTAATAATTAAATAGTATCATATAAACCCTACTTTCATAATATAATTGAGAATATAACTTTCTATATATTATTTATTGGGTCAAAACCGCTTTAGGCGGCAAACGGTAAACGGTCAATTTTACCGCTTTGTTTGACTATTTACCGCATTTAGGTGTGAGTCAACGACGACCCAATCATCATCATCACAAGGGTTTACTTCCGTCAACTCCAACAACGGGACGCCGTTATGTCCCCCAACGACCAAAGGGGATGACGCGGAAAAATCTATGCCGTTGAAAGGCGTACTGGTGTCGTATGCCGCTGATCCATCTTCCTACTTTTGGATCACACACAATAATTAGGATAGATACGGGTGTGGTAAGAGAAAGATTCACTTTCTCGACAAAATTAACCCAACCGATTCGAACATTATAAAACCGAAAGTCACCCGACAACCCACTGTCAATAGCAGGACAAAAAAAACCTATTAATATAATTTTAATTTTTTTAAAATATTTAGTTTTTGTCAAAATAAAAATTTAACTTCGGATATGTAATTAAATAAATTTGATAATTTTATATGTTTAATAAAATCTTAAATTCTAATTCTTCAATAACTATTATTTAATTTATAAAATAACATATTTAACATACGTCATTTATTAAATCAATTATTTAAAATATTTGATTTACAAGTTTATATATATATGTGAGAATTTGTTTTTAAAAATATTTTTATTTTAAATTATTTAAGATACCTCGTGATATTTTTATATCAAGAACTTTTTAAATTAATTTAAAATAATTCTTATATTTACATAATATTAACAATTTAGATAAAAATTTTGACAAATTAAATACAAAATAAATTTTAGAGTTTCAAATACTATAAATTGCTTTTATAATAATTATATTTTTATAAAAATAATAAAATAATAAATTATTTTTTTATTAAGTTATCACATTATAATTTCAATACCAAGAAAAAGAAATTTAGCATTAACATTTTGTTTAATGTCAAATAATAATAATAATTCATCATCATCATCACACTTATTTCGAAGTCTCGCAATAAAATGAGATATTGAGAGATCTGATAGCATGCAGTCTTATCTTTATATAATAAAGAAACTTTTTTTTATAAACTCACATATAAATATAACAAAAAAATAGTAATATAAGTTACTAGAAAAATAAGAAAATAAGTAAAAACTAGCGCATCGAATATTATTATTATAACTGGTTATATTAAACACAGAAAATAAATAAAAAAGGTGTTGGAAATAGAGTAAGAAAAAAAAAAGAGTATGAATCACAGGATCAGAAGCTTTGTCACAGAGCGTGTGATATTTTGGCAGATTGAAACCAAGTGAAAAGGGACAGACAGACAGCTGTTTGGTGTTCGTCCCATCACTTTCTGCTTCTGTGTCTTTGATTTTCCTCTTTTTTTCTTCTTCCCCTTCTTCTTCTTCTCTTTTTACCTTTTTTTTTTTACTAATTGTTCTTAGTCGGTTAAATTATAGTAAGTAATAATAATAGCTATACTGTGAGAAACAGAGTGTGCAAAGGTTGCCGGGAGGGAGAGAGGGAGATCCTATCTCGACTGTCGGTGGATTTCGGTGGTCGGAAAAGGCAAGACAATACTGTAACTCTTACAGTAGAATGTGGTAAAAAGCTTGTAGCTTTGGCTTCTCGACTCATTGTAATCATACCAAGTTGTCTCAGACCTACTGTAATGGAGTGAAGTGGTGAGATTTTTCTAGTTAGAAAATATGTTATTATGAACATTCTGTGAAATTTCGTTTTACTTGAATTTTAAGTTATGGGATAATAAATTTGAATTTTAACTCTATTTTTAAATATTTTGAATGAGTTTTATATTATTATTTGATTTTTTAGCTAAAAAATATATTACGAGCATACAAAATACTGTTTTCATTGAATTTTAAAATATGAAATGATAAATTTAGATTTTAGTTACGTTTTAAAATATTTTTACGAGTTATATATATAATCAATCATTTAAAAACCAAACCAAAAATTAAATTAATACAGAAGAGATTTAAGATTTAAAAGGTTAAAACTGATATTATACCTTTACAAAACCGGTTAAAAATTAGATAAAAATTTAAAATTTAAAAATGATTGAAAAATTAGATAAAAATTTAAAATTTAAAAATGATTGAAAGAGATTGTCGTTAAATTTTGAAGTTTAATTAAACATTGTTAAATGAAAATTAATCGATTTATTTTAGTTTATAAGAAATTATTAATTTACAAAAACTAACATATTAATTAATAAATCAATTAGTTTTTAACAAAAAAGTTATTAAAGTAAATAAAATAAAAATGTTGGATAGGTCAAGATTTTTACCGTTAAATAGGTCGAATCAGTTGAGTTTTTTAATTTTTAATAATATTAAAATATTATTAAATATTAAAGTTTAAGTTAAGTTTTTATAAAAATTTTAAATAATAAACAATAAATGAACAGAGAGACGAAGGCATGATTTTTAAATTGATGGAATAAAATGTATGTAAATATTTAGATGAAAGATACAAATTTGTGATAAGAGTTTATTTATGTTAAGAAATAGTTTTATTATTTTTAAAATTTCATAATAATAGATTTTTTAAAATAATTTTTATTAAGATTTTGTGAAATTATTTTCTTATATATAGTTATTAAAATAACGTCAAAATAATTATAAAGCTATATCACATTTGTAATAATTATATAATAAATTTGATTAACAATTTCTAAAACTTTTTATTAATATAAATAATTTGAGTAATTTAAAAGAGATAAAAAATATTATCTTTTACATTATTTTTTGATAATTTTTACAAAATTTTAAATAAATTACAACAATAACCATAATTTAGTTGAAAATTTTGATTTGACCCTGTTAAAGAAATTTCATGTTGATTATTTCATGCAATTTCTTAAGAAATGATAACAATAACGCTCAGTATAAATCTTGGTTATAAACCGAGCAATTTCTTAAAAAAAAGCTTAAATCAAACTATTGAAAAAATGGTTTTGAGATTTTTTTTTAATTTTCTATATTGAGATGAATATTATATTAGATCAAAAGGTGGATTAGTTCTTGGAAGTTGAAACAGACATTTGATTTAACAACTGTAAAAAAGATATAAATTATGAACTTGGATAAGTTCATCTTCTCAAATCACAAACCACACCAACTTCTATCATTTATGTGGTTTGTTTATTGAAAAAGGTGGTTAAATCAAAAGGCTATGCATTGAAAGAAAGTGGGGATTAGAGTGTTTTTTTTTTTGAGATTTAAGCAAATTTGTTTTTAATACATAAAAAGGAGAAAGAAGCAAAGTGTAGCTACAGAAAGGCCAAAGAAGCTTCTTTTCTGCATCAAGCCATTAACAATAACCAGCTCTTGCAGAGTTAAACCAGACTGCCTGTTCTTCTTTCTGCTTTTTTTTCTCTAAAAGACACCAACTTTCTTTTTCTTACAAGCTTCTCAACCTTTGCTCTGTAATAAAATTTCCAACTTGCTTCATTTTGTGGCCAACTTTGATGTCTAGACCAAAAGAACATGATTACATAGGCTTATCAGAGACCCCTTCAATGGAGATCTCTGATAAGCTATCTTCTTCTTCTTCAGCTTCTACTCTTTCCACTGATGAGAAGAACAAGAGCAATACTTCCCTGAACTTGAAAGAAACTGAGCTAAGGCTTGGCTTGCCTGGTTCTCAGTCACCAGGAAGAAAACCACAACCTGGGGCTGGGGTGTCTCTTTTTGGCAAAGATATTGACACCAGCACTAAAGTGTGTCCTATAAGCCCCCTAAAGAATTTAGTTTCTGGGGCTAAGAGAGGTTTCTCTGATGCCATTGACGGGTCTTCAGGGAACTGGGTTTTCCCTGCGAACAATGGATCTGAAGTTGATTTGGGTACTATTTTGTTCTCTCCCAGAGGTGAAAATGGTTCTGCCCAGAAATGTTCTCTACCTGTTCCTGCCAAGAAGGAGGTTGTTGGTGCTGTTGCTCAATCTCCAAAACCATTTCAGGAGAAGAATAATCAAGTGTCTAGTGGAAACGAGAACACTAACCCCCCTGCTGCAAAGTAAGCCTACTCTTCCTTCCTGATCAATGTCGGTAGTGCCTACAAAGTTCTTCAAAAACAATTGAAATGTGGTCAAACTATTACATCCTTGAACATAATCCGGTCCTGAGTAAACCAGTTTACTTGTATTGTATGTTTGTGTCTGCTTTGGTTTTGTGCAAAGAAAGAGGGAATATGAACCTCAATTTTAGTAATGGTTGCAGATAGCCCTATTGAGCTTTTTTTTTCTCTGACTGGAGAGTTGAAAAAGGCCAAAGAAATTCCTTTTCTTTTCCTTTTCACTTGTTCATTTATTTTATGTGTATGACCTTGCCATAGTTCTCTTGAAACAAGAACTTGTTAATTTTCTCCCCTTGTTGTTGAAGATCAGATTTTGCTGTGTCTTACGTTTTTCTATGAACAACCATTTGTTGTTGATTGTTTAATGTTAACATTTAGATTTCTGTTTGGATTACAATTTTCTCCAGTGAGGTTTACAATTCAGAATAAGCTAGTGGTGTTTTTGAAAGCACTTGCAAATTCAAGCCTGTGTAATGACAAAACAAAAACATAGCAATTTTAGACCTTTTCTTTTGCTAATTGAAAATTCCTATTACAGGGCACAGGTAGTAGGATGGCCACCAATTCGATCATTCAGGAAAAATACCATGGCCTCCAATATGACGAAGAACGGTGATGATACTGAAGGAAAGTCAGGATTTGGGTGTCTTTATGTTAAAGTGAGCATGGAAGGTGCTCCATACTTGAGGAAGGTTGACCTTAAAACCTATAGCAACTATGTGGAACTCTCTTCTGCTCTTGAAAAGATGTTCAGCTGCTTTACCATTGGTACTCTTCCTTTCTTCCTCTATCCTAGCAAGCACATGTAAAGTTTCTGCAACTTGTTTCTGTGTGAAATATTTACCTCTCAGTTTTTGTTTTCTCTAAGGAAAGAGTAACTTTTGTTTTGATGAGTTTTGTCTTTTGTTATTCACCTTAATGTTGTTTTGTGATATGTGAGAATAGATTGTTGACTTTGTTTCATGAATGAATCTAATTCAGGACAGTGCAGCTCTCATGGTCTTCCGGGAAAAGATGGCCTCAATGAGACCCATCTAAATGATCTTCTCCATAGTTCTGAATATGTTCTTACATATGAAGACAAGGATGGTGATTGGATGCTTGTTGGAGATGTCCCTTGGGAGTAAGTGCCATTCCCGTGAACTATAGCTTCAAAATCCTGAGTTTTAGATTCTTTTTTTTTATCAAATCAATGTCCATGATTTGTTCTGTGACGTATGAGGTTGATGGAATTGCTACCCCAAGTTGGAAACTCGGGAAGACAGAAACATAATTGACCAGAATGGTTTCGAAGATGAAATATTCCCCATTTTATCATCAGAAGTTGCTTTGGCATCTGCTGACATGCAATTTGAAGCAATTTCATAGGATGTCTCATTCTCGATCTAATTCTTCTGATCTCATGTATCTTAGTTGTTCTTCTATTATTAGCTACAACAACTGAATTTGTTTCCTTCCATTACAGGATGTTTACTGACTCCTGCAGAAGACTCAGAATCATGAAAGGTTCAGAAGCTATCGGTCTTGGTATGTCCTTAAATTTATTAGCTGCCTCTTTGATGTTCTTAATGTTTATAAATGTCTTCAACATGGTTTGGTCTATCGTCTTACTATTTGCAGCTCCAAGGTCCGTGGAGAAATGCAAGAACCGTAACTAGCACAAAATTCATGAAGCTCCAAAGGAGAGATGTTTTCTGAAGTTCCCAGTAAGTGTTGAAGGTTGTTGAATTGAGTGCTCTGTTCATGACCCCTATAGATTTCCAAATGTCTTAAGAATATGATGTATTTCGTGCATTTGAGTAAAAAACTTCCACTAGACAGGATATCATGGGAGACATATCCAGAATATCTATGTTTGTATTAGTGCACTTTGTCTGTTGGACTCCATTTTCCCATGTGTTTGTGATATTATTGTGTAAATGTATGGCTTGCTGGTTATGAATCTCTGGCTCTCTGTCTAGCTTGTTAGTGAGTTTTTTGTTGGAAGCTCCCAAAAACCCTAAGTTACAGTAACCTATGTATGTTCCTGGTAGTTTGATTAGAATTGGACGCTTGGAACAAAATAACTCTATTCAAAAATCACTTCAGGTCGATGGGATACTTGGTCAAAACTTGCAAAGATGAGTGCCTTAACTTTAAAACTTGGCCATCATAAAGCAGATGACTCAGCTGTACCTGTCAATCTAATGTTCAACGATTGGATTATTTACTTTTTCCTGTAATCATTGATCAGTAAACTATCATCACCATTTAGCCACAGCTTATTGAGTGTTTGTAACAGAACCAGGAACATTTATACGATTGTGCAAATATACAAGAGTTGAAAAGTTTTTCATTCTCATCACAGGATTACAAATTTCAGAAGGTAAGGTTGAGAAAGGATGCATGATATGAAATGATTGAAATATGCAACTAACCGTGATAAAACAAAATAACAACTTTTTGGAGTTAACTCAGAAAGTTGATGAACTAAACAAGAAGAAACCAGAAGAAAGAAAAAAAGAATGGAGAGTGATTAGCAACAGTGAAATCTAAACAACTATGAAGAAAATGTATATGGTATTAACTCTGATGCTTTAGTATGGGGCAAATCTAAAAGTGGCGGTGTCAATCAGTGCCTGAAAGCTTTTAAGATCCTGGCTGTGAGATTTGAAGATACACCATCTGGGTATAACCATTAAACACGGAAGTCTCAAGTCTACCTAAACCCAGCCGCTGGAATAAGCCATATCGACCGTCTTCAACAATAGGACTAACAGTTCGGGCAGGATCATATCGTGTTTGATGAGTGAGGGAAGGACCAGCCGCAGGGGGGAGCTCCCAGTAAACATCAAGGATTGACTCAACAAACCGACTGTTCTGAAAATGTTCCTCATAAGAGATTGGTTTATTACTGTGGTTGAAGTTATCCCGCATCCAGCCTCTAACTCCCCACCAAGCTTCATTTGGTCCACATAAGCCATCTATATCGACCGCCTTTTCCCAGAAAATCTTTCTTTTCAATCTAATCCTGGCTTCATCACTGTCTACAAAGCAGCTGTGACCCCCTCCTACACTTGATTAAGAAAGAGAAAAATGATTGACAGTTGAACGTGAAGTACAAAAAAGTCACTAGCAATAAGAAAATATAAAAAAAAACCAAAATCCAATTCTGAATTCCTCAAGCATATTACTATATTGTTGTAGAAGACAAAGAAATACATATGCACATACTGGAAATACAAAAGCAATCCTAACTGAACTTCCTCCTATACAGACATCCCTTTATAAGGATGAAAATTTGCAGAACTTCTTATTCCAAAGTTAAGAAGTTCTGCGTAAAACAGAGAAGATAGGCAGTGAAACATCATGCTGTAGTGAATCCCTACCATGAGTTTAGGTAAAGGATAAAGGTTTTAAGGAAGAATGCATAGAATAAATCATAAAAGAACCAAAAATTTAGATAAAAGACTAAGTTCTGCATCAGAAGGTTTTATGTGAGTTTAAGGCAACAAACATGAGACTGTTGAAACGGATAATTCAAGATACACACACATCTGTAAGCTTCCCAAAATAAAGCCTTTCAAAACTTCAAACCTTTAAAAATGATTTGCCGATCTGGTGAACAAAAAAAGAACTGCTATGGTAAATTCAATGTGCATAAAGTCCCTAACCACTTATGGATAAAAATCTTATTGATCTATGCTTTATAAAACTTAACTCCATGGGAATAACAGGAAGTTCCTCGAGGCCAGGGATGAGAACTTTTTCCATTTCAAATGTATGTCAAGACCAATAATTATAGATTCATAACGCTCACAGAGTTATAAAACCAGGAAAATCATTAAAACAGAAGGGATAGACCATGCACCTCTTATATAAGACTGGTCACAAATCTGCCTCAGAGAGTAGTGATCTCCAGTCCCAGTATCATAGTTATCCTCAAAAACCAGATGCTGAAACCCAGCATGAAGTGCCTGTTTTACCCTGCCCAAGGAACCACTAACTAAGAAAAACAGGCTTCCAGAAATCTTAGCAAACTCAGATGCATAAATAGATGGTTACTGACCTTTTTAACTCATTTTGATGATCATCAAAAAATATAAGAACTCTGCTCAAATCAGTGATACCATGCTTTCTCATCACAGCATTCCAGTTAACACTTCCAAAATCTACAAAATCCTTTCCAGCAAAATAAGTACAATTTCCATCAACATAAGCTGGCCCCTTCTTCAAATATTTCTCTGGATGCCTCGGTGAAAGCGAAACAATAGGAGTGTCAGGCATAGCTTGCCGCAGCACCCAAGTGGAATGACCCTTAAAAGCACCACTTTCGATCATAAGATCTGGCTTAAGCCACCGTGCAATGAACCAGAGCCCAAAGCTATGGTCAAAACCCATTCCATACATGTTGTTTTTGATTGGTCGAGTTTCATATATTGGTACAAACTCTTCCAAGCCCTTGATTAAATCCTTCGAGGTCCACTCCACTGTTTTTCCATATTTCGATCTGCCTATGCCAAGGACAATAATTAAATGGGGTGGAGAAGAGAATAAGAACAATAACTCAGATTCAAACTCCGAAACTAATGAAACATACAAAACTTTCATTATCATAAAGGTCGATCAGTAAGAGAACAAACAAAGCAAGGGAAGCATGGAACGAAGGTACCCTAAATCCAAAAAATTATTCTGTAAGCATACACCAAACGAGTAACAACTAGAACAGACAGGCAGCTGCAAAAGCAGAGCTTGAAAATTAAAAATGACCAGCAACGCAGCTACAAACTAAAGGAGCCCTATACCTAATGGCCAATTAAGCGTGATTTGAACCAAAACAGTTGAATGGTTTGGGAACAAAAAGTCCACAAGTACAGTAAAATATTTTACACTTGTTAACTCAAGCTACCAAAATGTTTAAGATTTCAATTCCAATTACTGCAATGGCAATTACAAGAAAGCCTTCTCATTTAGTCGTTCGCCTCACAAGACCAGAACTAACAACCCATCGACATCTGCTATGAATGGAAAATTACAGTAATACACTAATGTTCAAACTCAGCAAACCCACATCCAAAACGAAACACATACTGAAATCTAAGTAAAAAAAGATTCAAACTTTCCGATCCACAACCACAGAAAGACCAAAACCAGATCTGAATCAATCCCATTTAACCATAGAACATAAAACATAAGCAAACAGATACTTACACCAGGGAACACCGAGAGATCCAAAATCCGACTCAAGTCCATCAAGCCCAAAGAACCCAACACGAGTCTTCGGATCAAACGGCGAGATACAAACGAAGTTCCGAGAGTGGACGAACAGAGAAACAACCGATACGAATACTAAGACAAGGCAAAGTACGAGGCACGCAGTCGGGGCCGTACACTGACAGCAAAAGTGCGAAAAACGAGACAAGTAATTTGAGGCTAACAAGTAGAGGTTCTGTCTCTTGGTCTTGGATTCGTCAGTGCCGAGGACGGAGTCGTCGTCTTCGTCGGAGTGAGAAGCAGTGCGCCGCGCCGAGACCACGCGTTCGAGCATCTTGGTGGATGTGGCGGTGGTTGTCACTGTCGTCGGACCCTTCGATATGAGTGCATGCGTAAGGTCTGGGGCTGGGAGTGAGTGTCAGGTGATTTTTTGTTTTCTAATTATTAATTATATTTATTTCTCAAATTATAAAAAATGTGAATACATTTTGGGCTTTTGGCCCATTGTCTCTTTTATTATTTTCTCAAATTAATTTCAGGATAATTTTCTTTGTGAAAAATAAAAAATTCAGTTCAACATACATATCTTCTTAGTACAACTTTTTTTTTAAACGGACGAATTTGCAGTCATTATTCTTTAAATGTACACTGAATAAATATCTTAATTGATACAATAATCTGTAAATTACACTAACTGAATACTCCGCACTAAGCAAACTTTAAAGAGAGGGGAAAAAACAAGTTTCACTTATAAAGTAAGTTCTATTATGTTCAAAGTTGTGGAATATATGCTTTATAACAAGAAAGAAATAAAAGAGGGTTCTGAAAAAACTAACAGGGTGTTTGGAATGTTATGAATTGAATTCAATTCAAATGTTTAGAAATAGAAAAAAAGAATGTGTTCAATTCATACATAAATTGAACCCTATCATCCTTTATAAATTAAATTCACCTGAAAAAGCATCGAAATTGAATTACAAACTGTGATTTCATTTTTTTTTTTGAATGTTCAAAACATCATTTTAATAATACCCATCTAACCTTACCATATATCTCTTCACCTTAAGCAGCCCCTCTCCCCTTAAATAGCCCCTCTCACCAAGAAACGGAATAACAACATCTTCTTCACGAATCAACACCTCCCATCATATCCAGGTTTTTCCTTTTCCTTGTTTATGAGTGTCTTTTTCGTTTTCGTTTTTTTTAATCTATAAGCATCACTCTCTTTTAGATCTATTGTTCAATTAAGCTTCTTCTTTCATTTTCTCATCCTGTCTACATTATTTTGCATTTCTTAAATCTTTTTATATATATCTAGATTTTTTTGTTGTTTGTTTTCGACTATATTTTAAGTGAATCTTGTTCCATTTTAAGTGTGAACATTTATTATTTAATAAGATTATTTTTTAGTCAAAGGTAAAAATGTAATATGAAATAAGATTACTACGATTGTTCCAAAAAGTATAAATTGAATTTAATTTAATCTTATTAATGTAATTGAATCCAATTTATTAATGAATTCAATTCGAAGATTTCCAAACGATAAGTACTTTTCTAGCTTTGTTTTGAGCTTTGATTAATATGTTTTATTGACCGTAAAAACCAACTTTTGAAGTGAAGGGAACTAAACACGAACAAGAGGCTTCGGTACAAGAATCCGGCAAATTTGACCAAATTGAAGAGATATAAATGAATAACAAGGAAAAAAAAATCCAGGTCTTAGGCAATTAATGTAATTGGTGTTCATCAAGTTAAGCAAAGGAGGAGAGTTTTAATCAAAGTTAAGCTGAATTGTGTGCCAATAACATATAAGCAAAAGGGATAATTTCATAAACAAATTACACTCAGGACAGTTTCTTACAACAGAAATGGAAAATACTAACCATAAAAGCAGACTGATCATTAACCAGCCGATGCAAAGACAAGAAGATAAGACATAACTAGTGTGTGATCGGTTCTAATGTGGACAAAAAGTAGTAGCATCTTCTGATATCACAAACTTGGTCTCTTCCAGAGGTCTTCCTTGGCAAATCCTCTGCACATGGCTTGTATGTTCCATTTGCACTTCCAAATCACCAACTGGTTCTTGGTGGCGGCGCGGCGGCGGAGACGGCGGCGACTCTTCCCTTAACAGTCGATAAATGGAATAACAAAGTACTCGTAAACAAATAATAATGGCTACGATCACTAAAGTTGTTAGGACATAGTCCTGGACAGTACGAGAATGGTCGCATCCAAATATAATTCCTAGACACACCATGGTCCAGAGTTAAAATCTCAAGCAAATGAGATATATAGAAATATAAATGCCTACTTTTGGATTCCTTCTCTTTCAAGTTTGGTATCGGGAAGTTGATGCAAAGAATCTATTGAAGAATGAAGATGAATCCCTCTTACCAGAAAGAAAGGATCTTGACTATTGAAGACTGAAGCTTTTATCCAGTAATACTATTATAAGTTAGTGAAGAGACTAGGTTTGTTGGGTTGTGTATTTCATCAGAAGTAAAATCAAAGCATTAACCTTCAAAAGATTGATACTTTCAGGCTTCAGTTTCATTGTTTTTAACAAAATCCACCCCAAGATGCACTTTTTATCTGAAACTTTAGTTTCCTCTTATGTAGCTTTGCTTTTTGGTTTCTGAACTTGCAGCAGATTCTTATTTCACGTGAGACCCAGTTGTCCTTTTCTCAAAAAGGTTACGGACTGCATAAGAGTATCTTTCTGCCGATGAATTCTGTTTATACCTAAACCAGAATCAAAGCAAGCCTTTTGCTTGTTGGATACTAAAATATGGGAGTCCTCGATCCTTTTATTTGTATCTTTTCCGGGTTCATGCTCCACACAAACTAATAGCCTACTAGAGGATAGTGATTGAAGAAAATTCTGAGAAATGGGACCAAAACAAATGACCTCTTAGCAGGACTTGGCCTGAAAGCTTTTGTAGTAAATTAGCAGACATGTTAAACGGCTCAAGAGCATTCAGAGTACAAAATGAGGACATGGAAAAACTGGTCTAGTCTTTGTGGGCCTTTACTGCAGACCCGAAAAGAATGGATTTTTATGTCTTATAAAATGTTTATAATATAAGATATTCTCCAACGCAACGTATGTAAAAGGTGGGGTTTTTAGTGGTAAACACATGATTGCTTCCAGGGCCCTCTTCAGGTAAGTCTCCAACGTTTGTTTCTCGGGAAAAATTGTATGATTTCTAGTTTAAAAACAATTTATTGTCACTTTAGGATAGTGAAATGGTTAGTTAATTTAGGTTGTTGGTGTTGATTTTCGTTGGCCTGCTGTGTTTGCAGAGCCGATAATTTGACGAAATTGATCACTTCTAGTTCTCATGCAAAAGCTGAGCCGCTTAATTGCTTTCAGGTTTTTAACTTTTTGGGCCATTTTTGTTGTTGATGTTCTTGAGGAATGACTGTAAGCTGGAAAAAGTATAGAGCTTTTGCTCCAAGTGATGTAGCGTACTGAAGATACCTAATTGTTTGGTAGAATTTGGGGAAAAGAGAAAGAAGAAGTTGCTTATTCAATCTTCAATTTTCTATCAGTTTAACAGAAATGGAAAACGAAGAAACACCCTCCATTTTCTGCTCGTTTCTTCTACTTCTTTTGTTCTTTTAAACTCCTTAACCTCCAGGTGTCCCTATTCGCAGAAACAAGACGAAAAATGAAACTAAAAGGCCTTGCCTGATTTCTTCTTCTTCCTCTTTTTCCTTTTTGAAGAGTTTAAAGCTTGGTGCGTGGATATCATGAGATTTAAGTGTAATCTTATTTCTATAGGCCATGGCTTTGTTGTTCCAAGACTTCAAATGGACGTTTGTGCTATTTTCTTGTGGCACTGCTTGATTTGGCCATTTATTTGATGCTAAAACTGAGCTTTTGAGTTTATAATTTTCAGTTCTTGGTATGTTCTAAAACTGAGCTTTTGAGTTTATAATTTTCAGTTCTTGGTATGTTATGTTAATATAAATCATATGGCAGAGATATTGCTCTTATCACACTTTGAGGGCTAACAAAAAGAAGGGTGGCACCGAATATCTGCTCACGGACATGGATGGGATCAAAAAGCGAAAAACAGTTTCTCATTTCTGGAGACCAGTCTCTTCTATAGTAGAAGGTTTGTCTTGTTTGTAGCAGGCTTTCTAATGTTATAACTGCTTTGGTGGTCAATTCAATTGTTTACTATTGTTACTCTTGAACTAGCATTCTCCACTTCTGGAATATGTCCACAACAATTGTAGCATGTTAATTAGCATTACGGGTGAAGAACCTTGTTATCATTCTGACATCTTGTTTGGCTTATAAACATAAATAGTGAGTGCAGGCTGCTATGGGGACAAAAAAATTGCTAATGCAGGACCTGCTAATAATAATCAAATGGCCAAACTTTTGTTAGGCATAAATCCTGCCTCTATTCCTCTGTTCCTATCATTTCCTTTGTGTTCTTCTGCTGAATTTTTGTTCGTAGGACTTCCCCTACATCAGCATGCCTTACACTTTGACTATTCTTTGTTGTTATATTTAATCTTTTTCAGCATGTGGTAATTTCAGAACCATTGTAATGTTTTTTTAAAAAAACTTTTTGCTTTACTAAATGAATTTTCTTGCTTGAAACATCTGTATTCTCAAGGAGGCTTTGAACGGATTGAATTAAATGTGCAGAGAGCCAGATAAGAGATGCGACTGTTGAGTCAGAAGATAAAATTCAAGCAGTTCAGTGTGGCACATCTACTAGCTCTATTTCACAATGTGAACAAGAGATAAAGGTTGCTGAAGCCGTAAGCGAACTAGCAGCCTCTGTCAATTCTAGTATTCTAGAGGATAATGTTCAACATGATGCTTCGCAAGTAAAATCAGTATTATCTTCTGATAAGTGTTCAGTTACAGTTGAGGTAACCATTTACTTCTTGCAGTTCAAACGTTTAACATTTCGGAATATGTTGTCCAAGATGTTACTTTGTTATGAAATAACAGTTGACCATTTGTGTAGATTATAAAACTTCATGATGTTTCATACTTAAAGACTTTAACTGTTTCCTTGAGTTACCAAATGGAATTCCTTTTTCCTTTAAACAGCCTGCTGCATCTGTGAAACACATTCATCATATCTTTCGTGTTTGTCATTTTCGTCCCATCCTCTTAGTTGTTTCCTTTCTCTCGTTTCTTGTTCCGTACAGGGTATTTCATTTGTAATTTGTCATATTTATGTTTTTCTCTTCTTTCTGATGGACATGTAGGTAGCTGCTTCTCTAATTCGATTTGTCAAAGGAAAAGGGTATGAGATTAAGAAGTATGAGCATCTATTTTAGATTTCAATTGTAAGTCACAGTTTTCTTTACTTATACTTCTATGTTTCAATATCCAGAGAATTTACACAGAAGAAGATTGAAGAGGAAATGGGGGTTAAAATTAATTTTCCATCAAAAAAGAACGTGGAATCTATTAGTAAGTGTTCTGTAATCTCAAAACTTAGATATGTGTGTCTCTTGTATTTAATTGTTATCATGCAATTGTGATCTTTGAAGTTGTGAGTCTTTTTGATTTCTTTCTGAAATTGCGGTAACTTTTTAATTCTCATAATTCAGAAAAGTTCATCATTTCATTGCATTCTAGATGTAAATGTAATGTTCAAAGATTCAGTTGTCCAATTTTAGTAACTTTAAGATGATTGATTGTGGTTGTTCCTCACAGCCATTGAAGGTACTTCGGCTGATAGTCTGACCAGAGCTTCAGAAAGAGTGCAAGCTATAATAGATGAGGTTAGTGCAAGCTATAATAGATGAGGTTAGCTTCCATCAATGTCATTTTGTAAAACATGGTATTCACGTGCCTCTGAACATGTGTAAAATGTTACTGGGAGAGTGAGTGCTGGTTGGTTGTCTAAGGGCAAACCTAAATGTGGGAAGCTCAATATTGATGATTTCACAAAGCTAAGTTTTGGCATTAACTAGCAACTTGAGAGTAAAATGTGATCTATTTCTCGTAGTTTGAAAAAACCTATTGCTTTTTCCGCATACATTGATATTATATGTATATTGTTGATCTAACTTTTCATATTATGTTGACATTTGTTTGGCTTTCTCATCGTTCTTAGTTGTGGTGAAAATGCAGGCAGCTAAAAGCCCAAATCTTGATTATTCTCACTTTGTATCTCTTCCATTGGCCATACATCCAGAATTGGTTGAAAAGCTAACCCACTTTCAAAACTCTATTCTGGGAAATACAATGGCTTCAGATGAGAACTTGGATGGTGATTCTAATGAAGATATTTCAAATAGTGAAGGTAAGGGTCTGGAGCTCAATAAGCCACATGATGTTGCACTAGAAGTTGAAGTTGAAGATGACAAACATGTGAAAGTTGATTTAACTAGCGTACCTCTCGTTAGTTATTCACCTAAAGCATCAAGTACACTTACTTTATCTGGTAGGCTTACCCGCTAAGCAACTAGAAACTGTAGAACACTCTTTCTTGTGACCTGATACTTTACACCTTAAACTGCTCCAGATTGTTGTCCTCTGGTTTTTCATTATTTGTTATACACTATTTTCCCATGGTATATACCATGCTGCCATATATTTAAACCTGCTATATGTTTGATATAGAAGTATGGAAGCACTTGCCCATATCTAGCAGTCAGATTTACTGAGGAGAATTTGCTTTGTTTTGAATCAATCATTCTACTCGTATGATTCTTCCTTCTCCCACATCAAGTCTCATTAGTCTATATCATTGTTACAGATACAGGAATAGACAAATCCATATTTATTAAACCCAAAACGTTCCATTTAACTGTACTAATGCTGAAGTTGTGGAATAAAGAGCGAGTTAATGCAGCTGCTGAGGTTCTGAAGGTATACTCTTTATCGTGATCAGTAATTTGATAGTAGAACAAATTGATGGTAAGCTGTTCTATACTTGTGTATATGCCAGAGTGTTGCTTCAGACGTGATGGACGCCTTGGACAATCAACCTGTTTCTGTCCAACTTAAGGGGTTGGTGAGTAAGAGCAATTGTTTCTTTCTCCACTTGTCCACAGTGAGGACCAAACAGCTCCTTGTATCTTAACTTCTCAGTCAGATATAAATTAGTTAGATAATTCTCAGTTGTTTTGGAGGTCCTTTCTGGAAAGGCTATACAGTTAACATGCTGGATGAAAGACGGAGTACAGTTTTAGGAACTTTTTATAATTACATGCAATTCATTTTTCCCTAGACTTCACCTTTCAGTGAGACTCTCACTTGGTGGTGGTGTTGTATGCAATTCATTTTTCCTGTATCCAAACATTGCATTTGCCTTTGTGCAGGATTGCATGAGAGGTTCTTTGTCCAAAGCGCAAGTTCTCTATGCTACTGTGACAGAAACTGGTAGCGAAGATCGACTTATGCATGCCTGTCGTATCCTTTTCCCAAATCATCAGATCTAGTACCAGTCACTTCTCTGTTTGCTTGAAACATGACAGGGACAAGGAAACTACCACTGACCTGTTCCATTATATTCACAGTGCTTCTTTCTCTGGTTGGGTTGATTAAATTTCCTTATCTTTCTTAGAAATCATTATTGATGCATTTGTTAAAGCTGGCCTTGTTTTGGAGAAAGATGCAAACCAGAAGTTGAAGGTACAGTAATCGACTTTCCAATTACTTGACCTGTGATCTTGTGCTGTTATGCTTGATATGCTGTTGATATGCTGCTTTTTACATGTTAACTACAAATGTCTTGATCTCTTGCGTTGATTAGTTGTTACATTCTGTCAACTGCATTGCTTTATGTTTGCCAAGCACCGTACCGTCTTTTTGAGTGTTCAATAAGACTGCTTATTCTACCTGGCTCCATATTTCTGTTCTCTGGATTTATGCCTTTGACACAGGATCTAATATCTTCCTGATACACGAAATTAAATTGATTGCTATGGTGTTTTTAATCTCATAATTCGCTAATGGAAGTGGTTTGTTGTCTTATAAGTAATGAATGTGAGGCATAGGAAAAGGTACTGATGCTTTTGTTTCTTGCTTTTTTTCTTTTTGTTGTGTCTGCATTACTTGGATCATGGTTTTGTTCTGTCTGACCAACTAAATTACCTGAAACTAACTTTTCAGGAAGCAAAGAAGAAGACGTGATTCATTTGATGCCCGTGGCATTTTTGAGAAGTTTGGAACCAAGACGAGAAGAACAAAAAGAAAAAAAAAAACAGGTCTAAATTGAAGAGATGTAAATGAACAAAAAGAAAAAATATTCAGGTCTTTTGCAATTAATGTCAGAGGTGTTCGTCCAATTAGGCATGTTGAGTTTTAATCAAGTTAAGCTAAACTGTATAACAATAATCTATAAGCAAAAAAAATAATTTCATTACACAGACAATTTCTTACAACAGAAACTGACAACACTAACCATAAAAGCAGACTGATCATTAACCAACAGATGCAAAGACACGAAGACGAGACATAACTAGTGTGTGATCGGTTCTAATGTTGAACAGTAGAAGTATCTTCTGATGTCACAAACTTGGTCTCTTCCAGCGGTCTTCTTTGGCAAATCCTATGCACATGGCTTGTATGTTCCATTTGCACTTCCAACCCCCCACCTGATTCCCGGTGGCTGCGCGGCGGCGGAGACTCTTCCCTTAAGAGACGACAAATGGAATAACAAAGTAAGCGTAAACAAATAATAATGGCTATGATCACTAAGGCAGTTAGGAGATAGTCCTTGACAGTACGAGAATGGTCGCATCCAAATATGATACCTAGACGCACCATTGTCCAAAGCTAAAATCTCAAGGAAATGAGATATACAGAAGTATAAATGCCGGGCTTCTTACTGCAGGGGCCTCCTCCGTGCCAGTAATAGTGTTTGGTTAGGCGGTTTTGTCCAAAATATTGGTCGGTGTTCCACGGTCGATGCAGAACTCTGGGCCGTTTTCTCCGGGCTCCACCTTGCCTGAGACTCGGGATTTCGGAAGGTAGATTTAGAACTAGATTCTCAAGTGGTTTCTAGTCTCCTCTCTAACTCCACTAACCGCGTCACGTCTTTCAAACCGCTTGTTTTGAGCATCAATGAGCTACTCAATCGTAACTGGGTAGTTTTACTCCACCACATTTACAGAGAAGTTAACAGGTGTGCTGATTGGCTTGCAAACTTTGCTGTAAATTTTCTCCTAGGGGTTATTTTTTTTAATTCCGCACCTACCGGGTGTTAATCGCTCCTCATAGAGGACATCACTGGGGTTAGTTTCCCCATACTAATCTAATTTGCTGTATGTACTTTTCCTTTTAAATTAAAAAAAAAAAAGAGCAAGCCTTTTGCTTGTTGGATACTAAAATATGGGAGTCCTCAATCCTTTTGTTTGTATCTTTTCCAGGTTCATGCTCTACACAAACTAATAGCCCACTAGAGGATAGTGATTGAAGAAAATTATGAGAAATGGGACCAAAACAAATGACCTCTTAGCATGACTTGGTACAAAATGAGGACATGGAATACTGGTCTAATCTTTGTGGGCCTTTACTGCAAACCCGAAAAGAATGGATTTTTATGTCATATAAAAGGTTTATAATATAAGATATTTTCCAACGTATGTAAAAGTAGGGGTTTTTAGTGGTAAACACATGATTGGGCGCTCTTCAGGTGGGTTTCCAACGTTTGTTTCTGGGGAAAATTTGTGTGATTTCTAGTTTAAATACAATTTCTTGTCACTTTCGGATAGTGAAATAGTTAGTTAATTTAGGTTGTTGGTGTTGATTTTTGTTGGCCTGCTGTGTTTGGGGAGCCGATAATTTGACGAAATTGATCACTTCTAGTTCTCATGCAAAAGCCGAGCCGCTTAATTGCTTTCAGGTTTTTAACTTTTTGGGCCATTTTTGTTGTTGATGTTTTTGAGGAATGACTGTAAGCTGGAAAAAGTATAGAGCTTTTGCTCCAAGTGATGTAGCGTACTGAAGATATCTAATTGTTTGGTAGAATTTGGGGAGAAGAGAGAGAAGAAGTTTCTTATTCAGTCTTCAATTTTCTATCAGTTACACCAACAGAAATGGAAATCGAAGAAACACCCTCCATTTCTGCTCGTTTCTTCTACTTGTTTTGTTCTTTTAAACTCATTAACCTCTGGGTTTCCAAGTCTATTCGCAGAAACAAGACGACTGAAACTAAAAGGCCTTGCCTGATTTCTTCTTCTCCCTCTTTTTCCTTTTTGAAGAATTTAAAGCTTGGTGCGTGGATATCATGAGATTTAAGTGTAATCTTATTTCTTTGGGCCATGGCTTTGTTCTTCCAAGACTTCAAATGGACGTTTGTGCTATTTTCTTGTGGCACTACTTGATTTGGCCATTTATTTGATGCTAAAACTGAGCTTTTGAGTTTATGATTTTCAGTTCTTGGTATGTTATGTTAATATAAATCATATGGCAGAGATATCGCTCTTATCACACTTTGAGGGTTAGCAAAAAGAAGGGTGGCACTGAATATCTTCTCGCGGACATGGATGGGATCAAAAAGCGAAAAACAATTTGTCATTTCGGGAGACCAGTCTCTTCTATAGTAGAAGGTTTGTTTTGTTTGTAGCAGGCTTTCTAATGTTAGAACTGCTTTGGTGGTCAATTGGATTGTTTACTACTGTTACTCTTGAACTAGTATGGTTCATTTCTGGAATATGTGCATAACAGGTGTAGTATGTTAATTAGCATTACAGGTGAAGAACCTTATTATGATTCTGACATCTTCTTTGTCTTATAAACATACAAGCTACTATGGAAAAAAGTATAATATATTGCTAATGCAGGACCTGCTAACAATAATCAATGGCCAAACTTTTGTTAGGCATAAATCCTACCTCAATTCCTCTGTTCCTATCATTTCTTTTCTGTTCGTCTGCTGAATTCTTGTTAGTAGGACTTCTCCTACATCAGCATGCCTTGCAATTTGACTATTCTTTGTTTTTACATTTAATCTTTTTCAGCATGTGGTCATTTCAGAACCATTGTAATGGTTTAAAAAAAAAAAACTTTTTGCTTTACTAAATGCATTTTCTTGTTTGAAACATCTGTATTCTCAAGGAAGCTTTGAACAGATTGAACTAAATTTGCAGAGAGCCAGATCAGAGATGCGACTGTTGAGTTGGAAGATGAAATTCAATCAGTTCAGTGTGGCTTATCTACTAGTTCTATTTCACAATGTGAACAAGAAATTGCTGAAGTAAGTGAACCAGCAGCCTCTCTCAATTCTAGTGCTCTAGAGGATAATGTTCAACATGGTGCTTTGCAAGGAGAATCGGTATTACCTTCTGATAAGTGTTCAGTTACAGTTGAGGTAACCATTTACTTCTTATAGTTCAAATATGTCCAAGATGTTACTTTGTTACGGAAATAACAATTGACCATTTGGGTAGATTATAAAACTTCATGATGTTTCATACTTAAAGACTTTAACTGTTTCCTTGAGTTACCAAATGGAATTCCTTTTTCCTTTAAACAGCCTGTTGCATCTGTGGAACACATTCATCATATCTTTCGTGTTTGTCATTTTCCTCCCATCCTCTTAGTTTTTCCCTTCTCTCGTTTCTTGTTCCATACAAGGTATTTCATTGGTAATTTGTCATTTTTATGTTTTTCTCTTTTTCTAATGGACATGTAGGTAGCTGCTTCACTAATTCGATTTGTCAAAGGAAAAGGGTATGAGATTAAGAAGTAAGAGTATCTATTTTACATTTCAATTGTAAGTCACAGTTTTCTTTAGTTATACTTCTATGTTTCAATATCCAGAAAATCTACATGGAAGAAGATTGAAGATGAAATGGGGGTTAAAATTATTTTTCCATCGAAAAAGAACGTGGAATCTATTAGTAAGTGTTTTGTAATCTCAAAGCTTAGATATCTGTGTCTCTTGTATTTAATTGTTATCAAGCAATTGTGATCTTTGAAGTTGTGAGTCTTTTTTATTTCTTTTTGAAATTGTAGTAACTTTTTAATTTTTGTAATTAAAAAAAATTCATTTCATTGCATTCTAGATGTAAATACAATGTTCAAAGTTTCAGTTGTCCAATTTTAGTAACTTTAAGATGATCGATTGTGGTTGTTCCTCACAGCCATTGAAGCTACTTCTGCTGATAGTCTGACCAGAGCTTCGAAAAGAGTGCAAGCTGTAATAGATGAGGTTAGTTTCCATCAATGTCATTTTGTAAAACACGGTATTCACGTGCCTCTGAAAGTTCATCGGTGAGAAATGAACATGCATAAAATGTTACTGGGTATTAGAATTTTTAATATAGGTAGAGTGTAGAGCCCATTAAGAAGAATTGAGCTTGGGTCAACCATTGCCAAAATGACTAGAACTATATTTATATTAAAAATTCAATATTGATGGGCTCTACACTCTATTCATATTTAAAATTCTAATATAGTATTAGAGCACGTTTGGTCCAGATTATTAATTTTTCAATTGTCCATCTGGATGTCCAGTCCTAGCGGCCTGGTCTGGTTACCAATGCTTTTATTTCAAGTGCCAACTGGATGTCTAGTCCTAATTGCACTTGAGGGGGAATGTTAGAGTATCCCATATTAACTAAACATGAAAATTTTAAAGGGTTTACTAGTCATTTTAGCAATGGTTGACTCAAGCTTAATTCTTGTTAATGGGCTCTACATTTACCTACATTTAAAATTCTAATATGGTATCAAAGCCTTTGTCCCTTGTCAGCCATGAGTGACCTTTCAAAAAACCCTACGCCACCCTTCTCATCCTCTACCTCCGACTTAATACCTCAAAACCCACCTTCTACCTTTCCCTCCAATGTCTCCCATTTTCTCATAGTCAAGCTTACCCCTGACAACTACCTCGTATGGCATGCTCAAATGCTTCCCTATCTATATGACCAGTGCCTTTTCTGCTACATTGATGGCTCAAATCCTCAACCACCTGCTAAAACCTCTGATGGCTCCCCAAATCCAGCATACATTAAATGGTTTGAACATGATCAGTTGGTTCTTGCCTTACTCATTTCATCTCTTTCGGAAAAAATCATTGCTCAAGTAACGCGTCACAAGCCATATGGCTTGCTCTTGAAACTCTATTTTCTCAATAGTCACAAGCCAGATTTCTTCTTCTTCATCAACAACTTATCTCTCTGAAAAAGGCTGGCGAACCTGTTTCAGAGTATTATAATCGAGCCTCTCTTCTCTTTGACTCTCTTGCAACAACTGGCAATCCCATCTCTGATTTAGACTTCAACACGTACCTTCTTGGAGGGCTTGGCTCCAATTTTGATTCTATGGTTACATCCCTTACCACCAGACGAGATGTTCTTACCTCTGAAGAAATTTTGAGTCATCTTCTAACCTATGAAGCTCGTCAATCTTGACATCATGATGTCTCTGTTCCTCTTATTATTGCAAATGTTGCTACAACCCAATCACTTTCTAATCCACTACAAACTCAGTCATCTTTCTCTTCACATGGTCGTGGTGGGCGTGGTTCCTACTCTTCAAGAGGTTGTGGTGGTCATTAGTTTCCCTTCTGTGGTGGCCGTGGTTTTTATTGCAGTGGTGGATGCTTTGTTCATGGACGTGGAGGCCACTCATCCTTCTTCAACTCTGACTCTGAGGCTCTATGCCAACTATGTTTTAAATATAGGCATCAAGCTACTACTTGTTTTCATTGTTATTACCACACTTTTCAAGCTCCTGGCCCTAGTTCCATTTCTACCCATTACTTTGTTTTTCCTCCAGCAATGGAGGAATCTCTTTTGTAACCGGACACAGGTGCTGTCAACCACATGACCTCTGAATTATCTAATCTCAACATTCAATCTACTCCTTATATGGGTCGAGATTCTGTTCGTGTTGGTGATGGTTCTCCACTACCCATTCAAATCATTGGCTCGGTTCACCTAAACTCATCTACTGGCAAATATCTCCTTACTCAACTTTTACATGTTCCAGACATTACAAATAATTTATTATCTGTTTATCAATTTTATCAATTTTGTATTGATAATAATGTATTATTTAAATTTCACGCTCATTGTTTCTTTGTAAAGGATTGTACAACTGGAGCGGTACTTCTCTAAGGTCCCATTCACAATAAACTCTACCCTATTCGCAATCTTCATCCTTCTTTCTTCCCACAAGCCCTCACCGGTGAACCCACCTCCATTACACAGTGTCACAATCGCTTAGGCCAGCCTTCTCATCGCATTGTTCGTCAAATCATTTTTTCCAACTCTGTATCAGTCACTTCCACTAATATTTCTTATCAATGTCCAACTTGCTACACCTCCAAAAGCCATTGTCTCCCTTCCCCTTCATTTGTTCATTGTTCCACCAAGCCTTTAAATTTGATTTTCTATGATGTATAGGGTCCATCCCTAGTTAAATCTGTTGATTGTTTTTGTTACTGTGTTTGCTTTGTAGATGATTTCTCTCGTTACATTTGGTTGTTTCCCATTAAAACTAAAGATGAAGTTCAATCCACATTTCTTACTTTCAAAAATCTTGTTGAAAATCTTTTTCATTGTAAAATTCGTTATTTTCAATCTGACTGGGGAGGCGAGTTTCGTTCATTGCACAAATTACTTCCTTCACTTGGCATTCATCATAGAATCATTTGTCCTCACACTCACACTCAAAATGGGACTGTTGAACGACGCCACCGAACCATTGTAGAGATAGGGTTAATTCTAATGTCTCATGCTCATGTACCTCAAAAATATTGGACCTATACGTTTTCAATTGCAGCATATTTGTTAAATAGGCTTCCTAGCCCAACATTGCGCAATGCATGTCCTTATGAACTGCTATTTTACTCTAGGCCCAACTAAATTTTTTTAAAGGTTTTCGGATCTACTTGTTGGCCAAATTTACGACCCTCTGTGAAACACAAGCTTGAACCAAGGTCTGCTTTATGCGTCTTTATTGGGCGCAGTGCTAATCACTTGGGCTACGTATGTTTGAATTTAGTTACAGGGTACATATATGTCTCAAACGATGTGTTCTTTTATGAGTCCAGTTTTCCTTTTCAAAATCAAGCCACATCATCTTCGCCCACTCAACTCCCACCCACTATTTTACCCATTTTACCATCTGGGCCTTCCACCTCATCAAGCCCACAACTTACTTTACCCAACTCCCCAACCCAAAACCTGATTCCCTCACCTACGCCTATCCTTTATCCACATATGCCATCATCACCTTCTTCTTTTGACTCCACCCACTCTACTCCAACTACAACAGTTTCATGTTTAGTCAATATAGGATACTCTAACACTGAGGAGTGAGTGCTGGTTGGTTGTCTAAGGGCAAACCTAAATGTGGGAAGCTCAATATTGATGATTTCACAAAGCTAAGGTTTGGCATTAACAAGCAACTTGAGAGTAAAAGGTGGTCCATTTCTTGTTGTTTGAAAAAACCTATTGCTTTTTTCCTCAGACATTGATATTGTATGTATATTGTTGATCTAACTTTTCATATTTTGTTGACATTTGTTTGGCTTTCTCATGGTTCTTAGTTGTGGTGAAAATGCAGGCAGCTAAAAGCCCAAGTCTTGATTACTCTCACTTTGTATCTCTTCCATTGGCCATACATCCTGAATTGGTTGAAAAACTAACCAACTTTCAAAACTCTATTCTGGGAAATAAAGTGGCTTCAGATGAGAACTTGGATGGTGATTCTAATGAAGATATTTCAGATAGTGAAGGTAAGGGTCAGGAGCTCAATAAGCCACATGATGTTACTGTAGAAATTAAAGTTGAAGATGAAAAACACATGAAAGTTGATTTATCTAGCATACCTTTTGTTAGCTATTCACCTAAAGCATCAAATACACTTACTTTATCTGGTAGGCTTATCGGATTAGCAACTAGAAACTGTGGAACACTCTTTCTTGTGAGCTCATACTTTACACCTTAAACTGCTCCAGAATTTTTCCATTATTTGTTATACACTATTTTCCCATGCTATATATGATGCTGCCATATATTTAAACATGCTATAAGTGTGATATAGAAGTATGGAAGCACTTGCCCGTATCTAGTAGTCAAATTTACTGAGGAGAATTCGCTCTGTTTTGAATCGATCATTCTCCTCATATGATTCTTCCTTCTCCCGCATTGAGTCTCATTAGTCTATTTCATCTTTACAGATACAGGAATAGACAAATCGATATTTATTAGACCCAAAACTTTCCATTTAACTGTACTAATGCTGAAGTTGTTGAATAAAGAGCGAGTTAATGCAGCTGCCGAGGTTCTGAAGGTAATAGTCTTTAGTGCCATCAGTATTTTGATAGTAGAACAAATTGATGATAAGCTGTTCTATACTTGTGTATGTGCCAGAGTATTGCATCAGACGTGGTGGACGCCTTGGACAATCGACCTGTTTCCGTCCAGCTTAAGGGGTTGGTGAGTAAGATCAATTGTTTCTTTCTCTAACTTCTTAGTCAGATACTTCTCAGTTGTTTCAGAGGTCCTTTCTGGAAAGGCTATACAGTTAACATGCTTGGATGAAAGATGGAGTATAGTTTTAGGAACTTTTTTACACTTGCATGCAATTCATTTTCCCTGTATCTGAACATTGCATTTGCCTTTGTGCAGGCTTGCATGAAAGGTTCTTTGTCCAAAGCAAAAGTTCTCTATGCTACTGTGACAGAAACTGGTAGTGAAGACCGACTTATGCGTGCATGTCGTATCCTTTTCCCAAAGCATCAGATCTAGTACCAGTAACTTCTCTGTTTGCTTGGAAGAGGACAGGGACAAGGAAACTTCTCCTGACCTGTTCCATTACGCTGTGTTTGGTTACCGTCCGCGGACGTGAGGACGGATGACAAGGACATAACCGTTCTGTCCTGATAG
>JAOTIZ010000005.1:3259904-3289699 GCA_027123425.1 Erythroxylum panamense
CCATGAAAAAGGAAAGTAAATTTTTATTTATTATTGAAAATTATTACACTAATAGTGAAAATAAATTAACTAATTAATTAAAAAAATACCTTCTTCAATTTCTCCTTCTCGTTTCCCGTACGAGGATTAAGTAGGTGCTTCCCCTCAAGAACCTGTTTGATTATGTAATTTTGGATAAACCATGAACTTAATCATGTCAATTTATAAATAATTACATTCTTAGTCAGTAGTAATGGATCAATTTCCATTAGTTTAAACTTGCTTAGATAAAATGTTTCGACCGGATACTTTAAAGTCAACCATTAAAATTAATACATTCAAGATAGCTAAAATCACTTATTTTACGTATAGATAAATTTAATTATACAGAAATTATGACTTAAACCTAAATTTGAACCTGAAGTTGATTAATTTATCATAATACTTAATCGAGATTACGTACTAACTTTATATTTGATTAATTCGACTCCAACCTAAATCACTACCCTACTTAAACCTACTTCATAATCAAGATTAGTTTGAATTGAAAGTTACCTCAACCATGCAAGTCCCACAAGTCCCTCCTCCAGCACAGTTGCACAATGGTCTACCCTGCAAAAATGAAAATTATCTCCAAATCACGACATCTTTTTAGGGATAACAATGGACGGGCCGGACCCGATCAGGCCTAAGGCCGGAATCGAGCCTAAATGTCATCCCTACATAAAGCTTCTTCAACCACAAAAAACACTTCCAAAATAATGAAACTAACTTACATAAGGTCCATAAAGCTCAACATTTGTATCCAACATTATATCTCTAAGTTTCTGGCCTCCACAAGCCTTTCGAAAATGCAAATCAGGAGTGCCATCTGGTAGTAGTACAGACTATAAACCAAACACCAACATGAACCAATTCCAAGTAAGTTCCAGGAAACAACATTACATTAAACTTGTGTAACTAACTAACTAACTAACTTAACATGAACAAACGCAATATGCACTGCTGGTGGTTCTTCTGGCTCCGTGGAGTCGGATGTACTCTCAGGGACAGTGCTTATGGCTTTGGTCATGTGTCGAGAGAAGCTGACATGGGTCCGGGATTTAAGGGTCGTCTTGTTGGTATAGATAGAGTGAGTGAAGGTCCGAGGATGTTGGAAAGAAGGAAGAACATAGGAGTTAAGTTGGAGAGTACCCATAAGTTTGGATACTTCAAAAAAGTGTCATAACAAGATAGATAGTTGTGTGGGATATTTACGCAAAGAGAGTGAGGGGTTTAGCTTTGTGTCTGCGTTTGTGTGTGTGGTGGTTCTCAGTCATCTTATCTCATATGAATGAGCCATAAAAATGAGTTGGTCGCTAAAACAGGCCGAGGTTGAAAAGTTCCAAGTGAACATGTAAATATTAACAATTAAAAAGGCTAATTATTTTTATAAATAATTATTAATTATTTAATTCAATTTATTTAAATAATTTTTATGACCTAAAAAAAATTACTCTATTAATTAATCGACCAATTTTTATAAACAATTGATTTTTATAAAATAAAATAAATCATTTTTATTTAAAAATATTTTTTTCAATTAAATTTAAAAAAATGTTGATCCGATTAATTTTTATGTTCATTTTTAATTTTTAACTCTTGTTGTTAAAACCGATAAGTTTATTAATTAATCAATTAATTTTTATAAACGAATCATTTTTTATAAAACAAAATAAATAAAATAAATTTTATTTAAAATTCATCTTTTCAATTAAACTTGAAATTTTTTAATAATAAAGACATTCTCTTTCAATTATATTAATTTTATTCAATTTTAATTGACAATTTAATATTAATTGAATATTTTAAATTTTAAATTTCTTATTTATTGGTTTAATTTCCGATCATTTTTTAAAATATTGAAAAAATTGAAGAGTTTAGACCCGACTCAAAGTAAAAAATTAACAGAAAAGCTTAAGTATGATCAGAATTTAGATTAAAAAAATATTAAATCTAAGTTGAGGTGGATTTCTAGCATCCAAAATTTAAATTAAAGTTCTAATGTTTTTATTCTGATTTAAGTTTAATTTAAAATTTGGTTAAATTAAATTAAATAAAATTAATTGATATTTTATATTATCATAAATTTATTAATTTAAGTTCAAAAAAGATAATAGCTTTGCATTCTGAGATACAAATTTTTATAATAGTGAAATTTAAAATAATTATTTTTTAGATAATGTGAAATTCAATTCTCCATCTCAATATTTAAAAATAAAATTGAAACTAATAAAATAAAATTTAAAATTTAAAAGATTCTAATGTATTAAACTTTTATAAAATTGGTTACAAATAAAATAAAATTAAAAATTTTGAAATATTAATAAAAGAGATTTAATTATTTCATTTTGGTTAATAAAAATTAATTATTCATCTTAAATTGATTAATTAATTATTTTTTAAATAAATGAAACTATAAAAATTTAGATATTAAATTAAAAATTAATAAAAAAGAAGATAGCAGCTTTTTCCCGTCTCTTGCGAGATGGCACACCGCTCCTAAAACCCCTACAAACTACAAAGTCTCCGCCTTTCTCTCTTATACAAATGCCCCAAGTCCCATGTCTTCGCTTCCTCTTCTCACCCCTAAAGCCCTCTCTCGCCGTCTCTTTCTCTAAACCAAAGTATCATTCTTTCTTCACCATTCTCTCTTCTTCTTCTTCTTCTTCTTCTCCTAAACGCCTACGTTCGGTGCCCAAGCGCCAGTTTTTCAATTATCGGAACAGAAGCAGTAGTGCTGCTAAAGATACTGGAAAGAGCAGAGAAGTAGACAAAGGGCCTCCAATGGAGGATGGTGGTAAGGATTCTTTAGTGGGTTTTAATAAGAGAAGAGCTGAAGGTAGAGATAATAGTGATAAACCCAGAAAGAATCTCCAGCTCAAAGTTCGAAAGCTTAATCCCACTAATACCATCTCCTATGTACAGGTACATTTTTTTTTTGGTCACTGATTTACACTGTTTTTAAATTGGATTTTGTTCGTTTTTTTGGGTTTAAAAGGTTGAAGTGAAGAACAGAGTTTTCTGTTTTCTTCTATCTTTTTCTTTTATGTTCTCACTTGACTATCTTTGTTTTTTTCCTATAGAAACGGTAAAGCTGTCTTTTTGTATGAAAGGTAAATTTAAATATGGAGTTGGAGATGGTGAATGTTTTGTTAATGGTTTTTTTTTTTTAAGTGTTTGCTTCTTGTTAGAGCTTTGGTTTATCAAGGGCTTTATTCTGAAACTTGATTTGGAATAGAGTTTGAGTTTTGGCCGCGTGAGTAGTGTAAAATTGTTTTCTTTAGCCACTTTCTATTTCCTGGTGAATGGACATAGGTGTATATAGGTTCTAGAGGCTGACTAATTACTGATTGTGCTGGCTTTTTGGATACATTTCAGATTTTAGGGACTGGAATGGATACTCAGGATACGTCACCTTCAGTCTTACTCTTCTTTGACAAGCAAAGATTTATTTTTAATGCTGGAGAGGTAATGACATTGTGGAAGAGTTTAAAAAAATTGTACCCTTAAGCTGTTATTATAAACTGAAATTTGTTTTCTGCTAGATGTTATATGCTTAGAATGAAGCATAAAAAGAAGAAATGTATTTGATTTCAGGATATATTCCTCTTTCATTGGCATTTAAGATGTAGAGAATTGGGTTGAAATTCTAATGACAAATTGCCCTTAGTTGATGTATCTTTCTCTGATATAACATTGTATCCATTCTATGTTGATGATTATATTTGGAACTTTGCTTGCAGGGGTTGCAACGGTTCTGCACAGAACATAAGATTAAGCTATCGAAAGTATGTAATACCAACAAATTGGTTATGGTGATAAATATTCTAGAGATTCAGTGTTAGATGCTATTCTACTGAAATTTTTTTTGGATTTTATCGGAGAAGGTTCATGTTTTGGATGCCAATACTGATTTTGTAAATTTTCAGATAGATCACATATTCCTCTCACGGGTTTGTTCAGAAACTGCTGGTGGGATTCCAGGTTTGAGTTTCTCTAGATCAGACATTGTCTATTTCTCAACTTTCTTGCTTAAATTTTATCAAATGAGTTATTAGCATGACATTAACTGATTTTAGTTTTCAAGAAGTTGTTGACAGTCTTAATCACAAAGTTCTTGTTCTCTTTCATAGGCTTGCTTTTGACTTTGGCTGGCATGGGGGAAGAAGGAATGTCAGTGAGTATCCTAGTAATTCATGTCTATACAAGCACCCTGTATGGTAATTTGCTCTGTAAATGCATAGTAAGGCGGTCACTTATTGATTAGTTTAGCTGCTGCTTTCTTAAGGTAAACATATGGGGTCCTTCAGATCTGAAGTATTTGGTTGATGCTATGAAATCCTTCATCCCACATGCTGCCATGGTTCACACGAGGAGCTTTGATTCTGATGCTGCTATCCTGCCAGATTCAAGCAATCTTTCAGACACCATTGTTCTTGTAAATAATGAAGTTGTCAAAATCTCGGCCATACTATTAGGAGCTAATGGTTCACAAGGGTCTGTGGTAAAACCTGGTGATATGTCTGTAGTATATGTTTGTGAATTGCCTGAAATAATGGGAAGATTTGACCCAGAGAAAGCTAAGGCTCTTGGTCTTAAGCCTGGGCCGAAATACAGTGAATTGCAATCTGGGAAATCGGTCAAGTCAGATCACCAGGATATCATGGTGCGTTTGTAATTCATTGAAAGAGAAATGTGTTTATGGTTATCCAAAGTTTCTTTTGTACTCAGATTGATACTCTATTTTCTGATATACAAGATTGTTGTGATGTTTAGGTTCAACCAAGTGATGTGATGGATCCTTCCATTCCTGGTCCCATTGTACTTCTTGTTGATTGCCCAACAGAATTTCATGCACAGGAATTGTTATCCATGCATTCGCTGAACAATTATTATACACGCCTTACAGACAAATCACAAGAGGATGCTAAGAATGTAACTTGTATCATTCATTTAAGTCCTACTTCTGTAATAAACAGTACTGGTTACCAGAATTGGATGAAAAAATTTGGTTCAGTACAACATATAATGGCTGGGCATGAAATGTGAGTAACCTTTTAGCTATTGCTCTTCTAGAGAAAGTTGGTTGTATGTCCCTTTGATGGTTCTCTTTATTACTCGTGTGCTTTGCAGGAAGAACGTGGAAATTCCTATCTTGAAATCTAGCGCACGGATTGCTGCACGACTTAATTACCTGTGTCCTCAGTTTTTTCCAGCCCCAGGTTTTTGTTCAATGGAGAAACTTCTCAACTCAACACCAAACTCCATCTTATCTGGCGAGGTTTGTCTTATATCTTTAAATTGTTTTTCCGGGTCATTATTGACTCGTTGTCGTTTAGAATGTCTGAGGCAACTCGACCATGATCTTGTTTTCATTAATCAGAGTCCTGTTCAAAAGTTTGGTGAAAGCTTAGCTGCTGAGAATCTCCTGAAGGTATGAACTTTTTGGTTTGCTAAACCCAGGATGTTATTATCTTTTTCATTAAATAGTTTCAAAATGTTATAGACTTAAAATTGTATGTTTTATTTTACTTTGGAATCAAGTTTCCATTTTCAACAAGTAATAGCAATATTTCTTATCTTCTTGTTCTTCAGTTCACTTTGCGACCTCATGTTCATCTTGGATTAGACAAATCAAATGTTCCAAGTCTGATGTCTCGCTCAGAAGTCATTAATGAGTTACTTGCAGAGATTCCAGGGATTCAAGATGCTGCCCAACATATTCGCCAATTCTGGCATGGTCCTGGAGGAACAAAAGGAAACTCTACTGTGGAAGATAGTAAAATTATGATTGAAGAGCCTTGGCTAGAGGATAATAATTTTCCGAGCTGTTTAGAAAACATACGTAGAGATGACCTGGAGATTGTGTTCTTGGGAACTGGTTCGTCACAGCCTTCCAAATATAGGAATGTTAGTTCTGTTTATATTAACCTCTTCTCTGAAGGAGGTTTGCTCCTAGACTGTGGTGAAGGAACTCTGGGACAGCTGAAAAGAAGGTGACACTATTCAAAAACTTAGGATTGATTGATTACTGGTCTTGTTTGTTCTTTAATGTAGTATCATTGATGTTAGATGACGACAGGTATGGAGTGAAGGGTGCTGATGAGGCTGTGAGAAACCTAAGATGCATTTGGATTTCTCATATTCACGCCGATCACCATACAGGATTAGCAAGAGTACTTGCTCTTCGACATGATTTGTTGAAAGGCACTGTCCATGAACCATTACTTGTTGTAGGGCCAAGGCAGCTCAAGCGGTTTCTAGATGCATATCAAAGACTCGAGGATTTGGATTCACAATTCATCGATTGTAGGAGCACTACAGAAGCCTCATGGGATGCTTTCGAGAATGACGGCGAGTCAGAGTCGAATGAGAATTGCCCACCTTCGGGAAGTCGACATACTCCGTCGTCTTTGTTTACAAGAGGAAGCATTATGCAGAGCTATTGGAAGAGACCAGGCAGTCCGACGGACAACAGCATGGCTTTTCCACTTCTAAAGAACTTGAAGAAAGTGCTCGGGGAGGCAGGCTTGGAGGCCTTAATCAGCTTTCCGGTTGTTCACTGCCCCCAGGCATTTGGTATTGTATTGAAAGCAGCAGAGAGAACCAACAGTGTTGGAAAAGTGATACCAGGGTGGAAGCTCGTATACTCAGGCGACACCAGGCCGTGTCCCGAACTAGTAGAAGCTTCTCGTGGAGCAACTGTTCTTATACATGAGGCAAGTAACAAACTCAACCACAACTCTTTGAGTTCGGAATCTTATAGGGAAAAAAAAAAAGAAATTCATTCATGTCAAGTTACCAGTGGAAAACAGGCTTATGATTGAATCCTTGATTGTATTTTTAGGCAACTTTTGAAGATGACTTGGTGGAGGAAGCCATAGCCAGAAACCACAGCACCACAAAAGAAGCCATAGAAGTTGGAGACGCTGCAGGTGCATACAGAATCATCCTCACTCACTTCAGCCAAAGATACCCCAAAATACCTGTGTTTGATGACAATCACATGCACAAAACATGTATTGCTTTCGACATGATGAGTGTTAACATAGCTGACTTGCCTATGCTTCCCAGAGTGCTTCCTTACCTCAAACTCCTCTTTAGAAATGAGATGACTGTTGATGAATTGGAGGATGTACTTGGTGCCATTTCTGGTGCATGATTGTTGGATTCCATTTTCTATGTTGTTCCAACTATTTGTTTCTCATTATTTAAAATGATTAAAATCCCACTTGGAGCGATTTAAATTATAAGAAAATACAATTTTTATTTAAAAATAATTTGCTTTTAATTTTTATTAAAATTTATGACTTTAATTATAATTTTTATAAACACAATATGGTATGCTTTTTGTTAAATTAAAAGTTTATCAAATATAAATAAAAAGTAAAATTAAAATGTTAAGTGAAATTTGAAATTAAAGATTAATTCATGAATAATCTTATTTTATAATTGTGTAAATAAGCATTTTTGTTAGGACATATTTATTAATTAATTTACGTACATGGTCTCAAATAATTATTTTAGAAATTAAATAAGAAAATAGGAAAAGAGACAGATGCTAACGTGAGCGTAGGCGGCGCAGGTTTATATAGACAAACCAGAGCCACACCCGTCGGTGACGCACCATCCTCCTTTGTTCCTTTTCGTCTGAATCTCTCGCTCTCTCTATAGCTCTCTAGAAGCCCTAATTTGATCATTTTGACAAACAATCAATCGGTCAAATCAATTTTTACATAAGAAGCATCTTAGTTTCGTAACAATAGCTCCATCTTCACGGTAACCCTCGTAATTCGGTGTCTGATACTCGATCTACGATCTTAGAGATCTCTGTGGATTCTCGATTGAATTTGATTTCAGAAATTCTTTAGGGCTTTTGAGGGCAATTGTGTTGTGTTAACTGGGACGAAGATGGATTCAAGCAGGAGAGCCGTGGAGTCGTACTGGAGATCGAGGATGATCGATGCTGCGACCTCCGATGAGGATAAGGTCACTCCGGTTTACAAACTGGAAGAAATTTCCGAGCTTTTGAGATCATCTCATGCTAGTATTGTGAAGGAGGTGTCTGAGTTTATATTGAAACGTCTCGATCACAAGAGCCCCGTTGTTAAACAGAAGGTTAGGTTTGGTTCTCATTTTGTTGGAATTTGTAATTGCATGTCGCTTTTTTGCTTTGATAAATCTAAGGGGCTATTGGGCCGATCTAGTAATTTGGGAGTGATAGCCCTTGAAGTTTATTTCTTTCGAGTGTTGTTTGATATGTAAACTATGGAGTTTGATGAAGAGTGAAAAGTTGGTTATTATTTGTTTGAGAATTTGGGGCTGGTACAAAATTGCAATAATGGTGAGTTTAATTCTTGAGTTATGATTATTCAGAATGATGATGTTTACTGCTATTGAAATATGTGCAGGCTCTGAGGTTGATAAAATATGCTGTGGGGAAGTCTGGAGTGGAGTTCAGGAGGGAAATGCAAAGACATTCTGTGGCCGTACGTCAATTGTTTCATTACAAAGGGCAACCGGACCCTTTGAAGGGGGATGCTCTTAATAAGGCTGTGCGGGAAACAGCTCATGAGGCAATCTCTGCTATTTTTTCAGAGGAGAACAAGCCAGCACCTGCTGATGATCTTAACAGAAGAATACAAGGATTTGGGAATACGAATTTTGACATGCCCACAGAAGATAAGAGATCTTTTCTTAGTGAAGTAGTTGGTCTTGGGAGTGCATCTTTCAAACAGGGACTTAGTAGTCTTACACAGGGTCATTCACAGAGGAAGAATGACAACGGAAACTACAAAAGCCCAAATCTTCACAGATCGTTGACAATAGAATCTGATTATTCAGATAGATATGAACCGGTTCGGTTGCCTAATGACAACCAAGGAAGTTTTGGAGCTTCTAAAGGTGTAGCTGGTGGTCCTTGGGGCCAAAGTTCCAGAACGCTGGATACGGAAGCAAAAAATGGGGAGTCCAGTTCAGGTTTGGGTGATAGTAAGACTCGTGAAGAGAGGTTGTTGGAGACCGTTGTAACATCCGGTGGTGTACGTCTACAACCCACTCGAGATGCAATCCAACTTCTTTTGGTGGAGGCTGCAAAATTGGATCCATTGGCTTTAAGTCATGCCCTGGAATCCAAGCTTCAATCTCCACTTTGGCAGGCATGATCCTTTTGCTACCTAATTTAAGATGATATTTAATATCCCAGTAAACGTCCAGTCAACAACGGGATTCATTATGTCTGCTTCTTGTATACTGGCTATCTGCTTTCTTTTGTTTTTTTTGGATGTGATTGCATATTATTACAGACTTAAAACTGTAGTATTCTGTGTTCTGATAGAAAGTATTGAAAAAGATGAAGTTCCTTGGTGATTGTCAATCAGGTACGCATGAAAGCAGTCTGTGTGCTGGAGGCAATTCTGAGGAAGAAGGATGATGAACATTTTTACGTTATGGCTTCATATTTTAGTGAAAACAGAGATGACCTGGTTCGGTGCTCTGAATCTCCCCAAAACTCTCTCAGGGAAAAGGCTAACAAGGTTTTTGTGTTGTCTTATTGTTTGTGAGTTAAGTACCATATTGTTTGAATTCAAATGTCTGCTTCTTACTGACATGGATACTTGGCCTCTGATCAACAGGTATTAAGCCTCTTGGGTGGAGAACAGGCTGCTGGTGTGGTTGGTTATTCAGAAAAATCAGTAAAGGCTGATACCGTTAATGTCCAGATGCCTGACTTAATTGATACAGGAGATTCTACTGATTTCTTTGGAGCAGATGAATCCTCACAAGATTCAAGCAATCAAAAGATAGCAGATCAGATGAGACCGGCCATGCCTTTTCTCGATGATTTACTTGGAGATAGTTTTGGCGCTGATGTGAGCAGCATTGAACAGAAAAATGATGATGATCCCTTTGCAGATGTCTCATTTCATTCCGGTGAGGGTAGAGGACAAGTAGATGATTTGTTTTCTGGTATGACTGTAGGTGACAAGGCAGTTAGTGATGAGAATCATATATCAGCAAATGGCAAGGGACCTGAGCTTTCTGATATATTTGGGTCAAATCCTGAACCTTCACAAAATCAGGACAACAACAAAACCAAAATTAACGATTTAATGGATGGTATGTTCATAAATGAGAATATTTCTAAGAACAAGCAGCAAGAAGCATCCTCTGGCGTCCTATCAGAAAGTTTGTTCTCGGATTCCAGTACTCCACCCAGACAACCAGTCTCTAATGATCATTTGAGTGGTGTGCTTGGTCCTCAGCTGACTGGTATGAATGCAAGTTCAATGTTACTGTCTGGGAGTATGCCGTACAACTTGCCACCGGACATGGTGTTGAATCCAGCATTTCTTTCTCAGCAATTAAATTATGGTGCAAGTCTTCTAACTCAACAACAACTTCTTGCTACAATGTCCAACTTCCAGCATCTAAACAGCTTGAATGCACAAAATGTTAGTGTTAGTCAAGCTGCTGGCATTAACGGAGGTGTATATTCTTCAACCTTGCCAGATATTTTCCAGTCAAACTTTCCTAATCAAAGTCCCACCTCAATGATGAGTAACACAAAGAAAGAGGACACGAAGGCATTTGATTTTATATCGGTGAGCTTAAGATTATGTGCATTTATGTTTGGATGTTGTAAAAAGTCCATCATTAATTTCAAAATATGTGTTGGCTTCTATTGGGAGAAGTTGTTTCTATTGGCGAGACAAGACTATTGCATTACTTCCCTAGGTTGAGTTTTGAGTTTTGAAGGAATGCAAGGTTATGCATATAAATATGCCATATACCTTGATAAACGCCTAACACTAATCTGTGTTCACTGATACAGGATCATGTTGCAGCAGCCCGTGATCCCAGGAGAGTGGCTTAAATCTTTGGGGAATTGAATGTTCTTAGAGGGGGTTCTCGGTATTTTGGTTCGCCGCTTGCGTGAAATTTGTCAGCTCAATAGTGATACATTTTTTTGTTGATAATGGAGTCACGTTGACAACATTTTGGATGGGAATAGAATCGTTTGGAAGGTGTACTTAGAGCTCGGAAGTAGGTTGTGTATTTGAGAAGAGAAAAAGATGTGTTGTGCTTAGCTTTTTATACATCCTTTTTTTGTTTCTTTCTTTGTCCTTTTCCTTTCTAAACAGATTTTCTTTTACTTTTTAGCTTCTTATGGTAATGCAAGCTTCGATAGTCTGTTTCTGGTTATGTATTTAAGAAGTGCTTCTTATTTCGTGTTTTCATGTTTCTCCTCCTTGCCTCAATGCTTGTTTGACGTGAACAAAAATGGAATACAAAAACAATTTATACTGTACCTTTCGCATGTTGATATTTCATTCTCTTCTCTGTCATATTATTGTGGTGAAAGCCTGTGGTTTATTTCATTGCTACCTGGTTGAGGCTTAGAGCTGTGGTTTATCAGAAACATTATGCATTTTCCTAGATACCTGTTCGCACTAGAGGTTTGTTTTCCAAGTTGATAACATTATGCATTTTCCTCTATACCTGTTTGCACTAGAGGTTTGTTTTCCAAGTTGCTAACATTATGCATTTTCCTATATACCTGTTCGCACTAGAGGTTTGTTTTCCAAGTTGTTTGATTTCTATCCTTTTAACAACCTGCATAGCATAAGGTAAGTTAAAAGAAAGATGAACTGGTTTCATTTTTATCTTTGTTTGCGTTTCAGAGTCCTGACTTTGCAATCCCAGGAAACTTTTTTCTACGAATCAAATGTGAGAGATGTTGCATGGATTAGTAGTTAAATGCCGAATACTAGAAGTTACCACTCTGCTATAAGTGGCAGGCATTGCTTTTACCAGAAGAGTTAGAATTTAACAGTTACTCATGGTATTCAACAGGTCTGGTCTTCAAGGTTGACTTTTGAAGACAAATTTATTTCTTTTATGTATCATCATTGGCTTCTTGAGTTGTTTCACAACCTTGATCCGCTTTAAGGAGTATGGGAGAAGGGGATTAAAATGGATAAAAGGTAATTGAAGATAAGGCCTACAGTAGTAGTAAGAAACATGCCATGAATTGAGTAAACTTTAGCCATTTCACCAGTTTTTTTTGCAGTTTGCTTGATTAGAAATCCTGCTGCTTATAGGGACTTCACTCCTTTGCATAAAATTAACCATGTGATTCTTGTCGGTCAGTACTCAAGAGAATTGAGATTTTAAACTCGCTAATGAAGCTTAGTAACCTCTTGCAGATTACTTCAGCAGAACAAAATGGCCGAATAAAAATGAGTCGAAACTTAGTAACCTCTTACAGATGATACTGTTCCTTAGGCAGAGAAAAATAGCTGAAGAAAAATGACTGGAACTTATGAAACAATTCAGGAATTGGCTATGGAATTGTCAATAAAGGTATTGGCAAGATTTATACAATTTCTGTAAATTTCACTGGGGATTACAATCAACGGTTTTGTCAGTTTGCTCCCTAAATCTGAAAGCAGGTTCAGATCTGCCACTGCAAAGGATCTCCGATCAGAAATAAGAGTTTACCAGTCAAACGAAATGACAACCCTATGAACTCTCTGAAAGCTCCCCAAATCCTGTGTTCTAAGTTCTGGCTAGTTCAACTTCTCTTATTGATACTTCCATCATTATTTTCTGCAGAAATTTCTCCATCAGATTCCTTTCCAAATCCAAGTTCTGACATGTCTTGTTTCGCCATTAAGTTTCTGTAATATACCAATGAGTAAAAAGTAGGTCAGAGTAGGAAAACTGGAGAAGGAAAAAGACCTTATGTCTATTGATTACATTGGATGATGAAATAACAACAGAAAATGAAGATATCAATGTTATCAACTAGACATGGTTACCAAACTGCACATCAGTTTCCCTGTATCACCTGAAACTTAAGGCTTCTACTGATATAGTCAGGCACATTTAAGAAATAATCTAGCCGAAAAGCTGCAGAAACTACTGTTAACTTCGTGGATCATAATTGCACTTCCAATTAAATTTTCAATAATCACTTGACATAATTGTTGCTAACCATTCACCGACACTAAAAGGGAGAGCAAAATCTGTTGCAGTTGACAAAACCAAAATCCATAAAGGAGTCGAGCAAAAAAAAAGAACTGTTGCATTGCACCATTGAAATTATCAAGTGCTCCAGTGAATTTATCCTGGGAAGCAAACTTAAAAAGTGAATAGTAATAAGTTGCACTTCAACAGGATAGCAGCTAACAGTGGCATAACAATGAACTCCATATTTTCCGAATTCAGCACACATCCATCCAAATGAAACTTGGTAAGAACAGAAAGAAAGAAAAAGTTCGGACATGTTAGAAAATACCGAGATTCTTACTTTTCCATACGACATTCCAGGTACTTCTTTGAGAAAACTCTACATTTGTCAGATTTGTGACCAGAAGATTTGAGACAATTAAGGTAGTCTTTCTTCTCCTGAAACATAAGAGATAACTGAGGTTACTCAACCTGAGCCAGAAGTCAATGTGCTTTCCTGGTCCAAGCAAAACTTCTCAAATAATGAATCACCAGCAAGATCTTGACAAAAACAATACCAAGTCACATTCGTGCAAATGGTCCAAAGGGAAGATCCCTTTTTCAGGTGGCACGGGTCTCAGCCCTCTATTTCCTCCAAATGCACCACCTGTCACACACATGCCATCCTCTGAGAATATGGAAATAAACCTTGCAAGAGGATGAGAAGGAGAGAAGAAAAAAAAAAGGTTCTAATTCAGCAATTTCACCATGTAAATTCAACAAGCAGTGTAGGTTTATCCTGAATGATTAATCATAACAGAGCAAGAACATAAGAAAAGATGGTGCATAGTGCATCGCTCAATCAAAACATCAAAGTACATAGCTTTACTTCGATTGAACTGATAATAATAAAACCCACGAAGCTAATCAATGAAATAACTATGAGCTTTCCGATAAAGAGGCCACAAACCTCTATTTTTCTTACCCCCATCGCTATTTTTTAATTCTACATAGAAGCTCCTCATAAATTGAGAATTTGGGAATCTGATCTGAGCATTTGTAGGCGACAATTAGATCAAATACCCATCACCACTACAAACTTAAAAACTTGAAAGCTCTGCCTTTTCTCATAAACCCATCAATATTTTGTGAAGAACAACCAAAAGAAAGGAACTTTGTTAAATTTTAGGTTTTTAACTGTACAAAAAGCATGTAACTTTAAGGGTAATTGTAAGAAGTAGAATTGATGAAGAACAGAGGAAAGAGATTGTACCCGCGCTCATGTTTGGTTCTTTAGTTGGTGTGTTTTGTTGGGTTTGATTCTTTAGCTGGTGTTCTTCTGCTGTATTTTGTCTTTGGGTATCCTGAAAATTCTTGCCTATTGGATCCTTAGGGCGGTTCGAGAAAGGTATTCGGGTTAGATTCGGGTCGGGTTAGGCCAGCCATCTTCCTGCTAACCCTTTTAAGGATGATGAAAAAGCTATATATGTTTGGGCATTAATATTAAAAATAAATATTAAAATATATAAAAAGTTAAATAATATTATATAAATTTTAAAATAAATATAAAGATGTGTTTGTAATATTGTGAAAATTATGTGTAAAATATAAGGTAAAAGAAACTAAAAAATAGGCTCATTAATTGATCTGAAAAATATACATTAAAAAGTATTTTTTGAAAAACTTCAAATTTAAACTTCTCAAAAAGTTGTATTTCAACTTTAAAAAAAGCTATTTTTATGAAAAAAAAAGTACTTTTAAATTTTACACTAAATACTCAATTTTTTTAAAAACAATTTTTGCGATGAAAAAAAAGTGCTTATTCATCATTTAAAAGCTGAACTAAATAGGCACTTAAACGAATAGGCACATTGTTGTTTTGACTCATTTAATATTTTTTAAAAATATATTTTATTAAAAAGATATATGCATTTATTTGTTAAAAAAAATTTGGATAAAATTGACGTGTGATATATTTTTAAATTGCCCTCAAGGGGTGTGGCTCGATGGTTGAGAGCGGGGCTTGATTTTGGTTAGGTCCTAGGTTCGATTCCATGCTAGCCCCTCTTGTAAGAGCCTGAGGCAGCCGGGGTTTTACCTGTAAATGGAGAACTAGTTGGGCCCTCAATGATGAGATGCGTCCGCTTGGCCCGCCTGTGGGGTGGTGCGCCAGTTGGATCCTCAGAGAGGTATGCTCGTTTGACCCGCCTACGAGGTTTCCTCGAATAAAAAAAAAGATATATTTTAAATTATGTTTTCTTTCAATTTTGTTGAAAATTTTTAAAAATGTGTGTATTTATTTAATTAATTAAATCCTTGCAGTCTTTTTCGAATAAAAATTTTAAATGTACACTTTTTTATATTTTTTAATTTTGTAATTTATTTTTTAAAATCTGCACAACTTAAATTAAAATATTATTTCTATTAATTCTTTTAATCAAATTCTAAGTAGATATTTACATTGTCCTTAACTGTCAGCAAGGCCCACTAGGTATTGAATAAGCCTTATTTGCAAACCCAAACCCAAAGATTAAGACCCTACTTAAAGACTAGATCCAAAAGAACTTATGTTCAAGTTTGGGCGTAACTTGAAGTTTCGATTTGAAGCTCGATCAACTTTAGACTAAATTTAATTAAATAATTATTTAATTATTTCTGAGAGTTAATACTTTTTTTTATAAGAAAGAAACCGAACAGCAAAATTACACAACTAATTTAGGGAAACAAATTCCTGACAAATCTTTTAATAGGATAAGATGACACTCAATTGGTGAATGATGAAAGTACATAACTCTTACAATAAAATAATTGACATAGTTAACTAGCCAATCGATATATTTATTATTTTTTAATATATATGTCGATAAATAATAGTCTAATTTTAAAATAATAGCTCATATATACTCGGAAAAACAGGGTTAATACTTTACAAAAAAAGATTAAAGTGTTGAATCACGTAAGAAATACCTTATTGGTCACGTGAAACACTTACACTCCTTTTGCTTTTGCAAAATCTGACAAAGCTACGTCAGTACGATGCCGTCAGAAAGCTGTGAATATAATTGATCATTGTGCACGTGAAAATCAAGCTTATTGTATGAAACAAAGTTGAGTTATACTATAACACTAACACCTGTCTAGCATGGTTGAAGAATTTTCAGAATCATCATTAGGAATCTGACCAAAGTTGTTTGTACGATTATGTAGACTACAGACGAATGAGTAAGTCGAATGCACAAAACAAATCGTGTAAAAGATGGGTTTCGATTCTCGAGAATCGAATTTTCAAGATTTAATGAAATATGATAGGAACGTAATAATTGAAATATCTAATCTTTAAGAATCTGAACCCATCTTTTACCCGATTTATTTTGTTCATTTGATGTGTTATATAAATGTGTAGATGATATTTAATAAAATAGAATTAAAAGAAGTAATTAAAATAAAAAATTTGATATGTAATTCTTACTGGTATGTTTTACTTATAACTCTCAAGAGGTGTGACTTGATGGTTAAGAGCGGGGCTTGACTTTGGTTAGGTCTCAGGTTCGATTCCATGCTAACCTTTCTTGTAAGAGCCTGGAGCGGCCGGGGTTTTACCTGTAGATGGAGAACTAGTTGGGCTCTTAATGATGAGATGCGTCCGCTTGACCCGCCTATAGAGTGATGCGCCAATTGGACCCTCAGAAAGGTGTGCCCGCTTGACCCGCCTATAAAGTTTCCTCGAATTCAAAAAAAAATGTTTTATTTATAATGTAGCGTCATTTTAAGGTTAAAATATGCTTACTAGAATAAAGGATTTTATGTTGAAAAAGACAAATATTTTTTTATAGTTTTAAAATTTGGTTAATATTTAAAAATTAGATATTTTAGTTAAATAACAATAATAAAATATATGAACGTCACTGAACTAACTAAATTTTTTTATTCGATTTTCTCTTTTTCATTTTAATTTATTTAATAATTCTATTATTCAATTTATCATTTTTATTTTTATTTTCTCAGCGAGATTTCTAATTAATGTTGTTGTTGTGGCAATATTAGTTAGATGATTCACTACGAATGTGTGTATATTAAAATATATCATGCGTGACATGCTTGCTTGTTTCTAGTTCTATGTTCAAAGACAAGCTTGAATCTTCGTAAACAATATTTTCTTTTATTTTTTATTAATAAAGAGCTTTAAACTTGTGAATAAGTTGTTATATTCTTAACAATAATTATAGATGACATGTTATTTGTTTAAAAACGGAAGGATCCGTAGTCGCTGTCGCTATTTTTTAGATACGCACTGAATAAATCTTCAGATTAACGCAATAACTTGTAAATCATGCTAACCGAATAATTCGTCCTAGACAAGTCTTGTACGACAGACTTAATTGAGAGAGCGTAAATAGAAAAAAGCGAACATAAGACTTTTTGATCCCATGCTCCCACTCCACCAACTCGACCAGTTCTAATATGCTAATCCTATTATACCAAAAAGTTTAAGGATGGCAATATGACACCAAAGTCAACAGGCTTAGCGTTGATTTGCTGGCCTGGAACTCGACTGAAAGTGACAAAATGACATCGTTTTATAAAATACATCAATATTTTTTGAATTTTTTTTAAATTAATAACTTAGACTAGTAGGCTGCCCCGACGCAACTCGGCCTATTATCATGCCTAAAAAAGATTGAATTTGACTTCTATATTGTTGATGATATTTGAAAAAAGAATAATACAACCAATGATTAAAAACTCAAATTTGCTTCTAAGTTCTAACTATAAAAATTTTGAATTACTCAATTTTTCAATTATGTTTATTATAATAATCTTTGTTATTAAAAATTAGTTAATTTATTAATTAGTTTACTATTTTTACAAGCAAACTAATTTTTATAAATTATAATAAAGTAGCAAGTTTTCATTTAACAACTTTTTTCTGTAATTAAACTTCAACTTTTTCAATAGGTAAGAATAGTCTCCTTCTTTAATTTTTTTTAAATGTTTCAATTTTGTTTAATTTTATTTCAAATTATTTACAGTTTGAACATTTTAAACCTTAAACTTATCTTGAATACAACACAAAATTTTTATTTGATAATAGCGTTAAAAATACTATTACTTCTCATAGTTTTCTTTTTTATGTTAGTATTCATATTTTAAAAATTACTAATTATTTATAATATTTTAAATTATTATATTTTTGTGATATATTATTAATTTCCATATATTTTAATCAAAGAAATGTAATATTAATTTTTTAAATGGACAAAAAATTAACAAAATATAACTAAATAATTTATATAATAATTAATCAATATAACCTACACATTCAAACATTCAATTGCTTCCTCTTAGGTCCAATTCCAAAGCAAGCAGTACCTTCTTCGTCACCTTTGCTTTTGAAAAGTGGCCAGAAACCATGTCGGTACGATGTCCTCAGGAAACTACGAAAATTGTGATTAATATAATTTATTATTATGCACATGAAGCAAGGTTGGGCTCTACTGTAGCACTAACACATGTCTCACATGATCGAGAGATTTACGGAGCACCATTGCGCTTTTGACTAAAATTATACGTACAATTATGTAGTTTGAAAGGGTTTTAAATATCTTGTTTTCATTATTACGTGTACATCTTATTTTATAAGTATCCATTCATCGAATTTTTGTTATATCTCATTTATTAGATGCTCATGAAATATGATAAATACAGAATAATAAAAGCAGGTGCTCTGTTCTTAATCTATAGATGAATAATTATATCAAATTCACAAAATAATGGAGATTTTTTACGATTTTAAAATTTTTTATTTTTAAAATTTTTATAGTCTTTAAAATTTTTAATAAAATTTAGAGATTTTGATTACACGTGGATTAATCAAGTACTACTTAAATAATAAATTAACATAGCTATTAAACTTTGAATCAAACTAAATAAAATTTACTAAAATTAAAATATACTATAATTATACTAAGATCCATATTTTTTCCACTATTGTTGCTGGTATCTAAAAACGGAATAGTATAATCCTAGGATTGGATACAACCAATGATTAAAAAGCGAAATTTGTTCAGCCGATTTAATCGTAAAAATGTTAAATCGGTCAATTATTTAATTTTATTTACTGTAGTAATTTTTGTTATTAAAATACAATCGACTATGAATTAATTATTAGCATTGTAGTTACGTTTACAATCTACAGTTTTAAACCTTAAAAAACTAATATTAGATAGAAATTATATTTTTTAATAATTAAAAAATTGAATCAATTTGACCACTTCAGTCATCTAAATTTTGAGTCGGTCAATTTTTTTGTTCAATTTATAAATTTTTGGTTTAATTTACTTAATAGCTCTTATTTTTAAATACTAATTGGTTAAATTAATTAATTTTTATTAAACAGTATATTTTTCAATTAAACTTAGGTAAAGATATTTCTTTTAAATCATATTTCAAATTCTTTAATTTTATTCAATTTTTAACCGATTTTATGACGTTATAATATTAATTAAATTTTTAAACCTTAAAATTTTTATCGAAAACTTTCAGTTTTATTATTAAAATATTTAGTTTTTTTAAGAGAACTCTAATTATTGTCATAATGGTCCAAAGCTGACGGGGAGACCTTTCGAGTGACCAGTTATTGCATACTCACCTACCAATTGGTGGTGCCTAAAATGAATGCCGTAGTCCTGTTGCTAGATGCCCACAATGCTCTTATAACATCTTAAGTTATTAACTTTATTTTTGGTCTTTCTATGTTTATCAAAAATTTATATCTTTATTGTTAGTTCGCCAGCCAATCACCAACCTCATTTATTATGTGTGAACATCACGTGGTCTACAAACTTTGAGCTGATAGATTCGTTACTAATGCTATCAACACTTTAGGTAAATATTTCAAAGTGTGTGTTAGGTAAATTTTTAAGATCACTTAATACTTTGTCGATCATATGCTAGTTTTAATGTAATTACTCTTTAACCTATATTATTTTTTTAATTGTTACATCTGCATGTAAGTCTATTGAAAACAACCTATCTTATAAAGATAAAGTTGCATACTATCAGACTTTTCCATACTTCGTTTTATTGCGGGACTTCAGATTAAGTGTGATGATGTTTAACGAGTCAATAACTTAAAATTGAAAGAGTTAAAATATGTTGAATTGAATTTAAGATGCAATAATTTTGTGAACAAGTGATGTTGATCATTATACCCTTTTAATAATTGAACTTTTCAAACTTAGTTCATAGATTAGATCCATAATAACTAATTCATTGATGCTACATATAATAGGAAAAAAGTTGACCACTTTTTTGGAGCAATTCCAATTTGGATTTCAACATTACAATTAAAAAAATACATGATTAGTTATAGTAAATTGTACCCATTATTGAGTAAATATAGTATATGATGAAAAGGCAATTGCATTTGTAGTGTTAGTTGTATCCTAACAAAGGGAGTGAAAGAATCTAGACTTGACCTAGCTTTACAGCTTTAAATAGAACCTAAGAAGATAATGCCATGGTTCCTTTACCCTTTTGTGCTTTAACGACAATGTTAAGTGTAATGAACAAGAGTACTATTGGTTAAAAATGGTGATGATTGGGCAATTTGTGTTATGTCATCTAACATCATCACCGAAAGAAAGCTTTAAAAAGGGTTAATAAGCAAAGTCCTAACACTCAAAACAAGATGATGGAATTGTTCAATTGGTGTCCCTATGGTATATATAAATATATAAATATATATATATAATCTTATCATATCTTATTAGATTTATATAATAGAGAAGACAACATTAAATGTCTATAAAGACTTTGACTTTTATAATTAAATATTTTCTCTATTTTTTATTAATAGATATAATTATTTCATAAAATTAAGTTTATAAATTATCGAAATAAATACGTGCATAATTATAATAAATTATAGTAATAATTTATATTGCAATTATAATATTATTATCATAACCAAAAATTGTCATATAATATAAATATATTACTATCCTTTTTTTTTAATTTAGTCTCTTACTCAAATCTTTCTCTTTGTTAGCAAGTTTTTGTCATTGTGAAATAATGGTAGGTTAAGGGTCCCTTTTTAGGAGACTATTCTATCACTTAACCTTTCCCTACAAAAACCCTCTCATTATTCTTCTTCTTCTTCCATACCCATCACCTCCTATAATAAGCTATAATCCTTTCCCTCTCACCCACTCTCACTCATTCTTCATTATAATCAACTTTAAGTGTTCATCACCGCATATTGTTAACCTTCAGGAGTATCATACAGCTATCTCTTTTAAGAATGCCTGAAGAAAGCACCAGCAACTCCCCATCGAAGTACTCCAAAAGTTGTCAAGACCCAGAAGAAGAAAAAAGTACGTGCAAGAGACGTCGAGACGGTAGCAGGCACCCGGTGTTCAGAGGCGTGAGGATGCGAAGTTGGGGCAAATGGGTGTCCGAAATTCGCGAGCCTCGCAAGAAATCGCGCATATGGCTCGGGACGTTTCCCACACCCGAAATGGCAGCGCGTGCGCATGACGTGGCTGCGCTGAGCATCAAAGGCGACGCCGCAATCCTTAACTTCCCCGAACTCGTGGAGCGGTTGCCACGGCCTTTGTCTTCATTGCCGCGTGACGTTCAAGCCGCCGCAACCAAAGCCGCGGCCATGGTGGAGCTGGACAGCTCTGTCTCATCGTCAGAGACGTCGTCCTCGTCCTCGTCCTCGTCCTCGTCCTCAGAGACATCGTCCGTATCCGTGTCCAAAGTCGGAGAGTCCGATGAGCTGACTGAAATCGTGGAGCTACCGAACATAGAAGGGAGTTTTGACTCGTCGGAGACAGGGGTCGAATTCATGCTGGTTGACTCGGTCGATGGATGGGTATACCCACCAATGCTGGACTTGAGCGGAGAGTTCTCCGATCAGTTTCTGGGAATGGAAAGTTTGATGTCAAGTGGAATATTCGGGCCTTCAGTTTGTGATTGATTCCCTAAATTTGGATTTTTATCCCAAAGATTAAAAAGATTTTTAATATTTAAAATATCTAAGTTCCTAATTATCTTTTACTTTCCTTAAAATTAGACAAAAATATATAGTAAAATATTAGGATTTGAAATATGATCACAAGTTCTTTTTTTCTTTTTCAGGTACATAAATTTGTAATAGATTGCAATGTTTTGGTCCCTTTGCAAGGGACAAGAGTATAAGAACTATATTCTCTATTCTTGTTAACAATCTCTTTGTTAGTCAAGAATAAGATTGTGTATTACTGAACCTCTTTAAACTCTGTATCTCAGCAAAATTTCTACTGAGTGTTGATGTTGTTGTTGTAATAAGTTAATCGACATTAAGCAATAATACCTCTAAATAATCAAAAAATTTTGGGTACAAAGACTTGATTTGGTGATATTAGTAATTTATGTTGATTTTATATTCCTTCTTTAAGAGGCAAAAAGTAATATTTGGAAGGTCTATTTTTCAATGACATAAAAGTTGAATCGGAAGTTAAACAAATAAGACAAGAGATTTAAGATTTAAAAGATTTAACAAATATTAGATAGTTATAAAACTGTCTAAAAATTGAATAAAATTAAAATTTTAAAAATTTACTGAAATAGACTGTTTAATAAAAATAATTAAATAATTTTAATATATAAGAACTTATTAATTTATAAAAATTGACTGATTAAATAATAAATTGATGAATTTTTAACAGCAAGAGTTATTAAAGTAAATCGAATTGAAAGGTTAAAAACCAATCATTTAAGATTCAAATCACTAATTTTATAAGCTAGTGATAAGGAAAATGCCATTTTGCTTCTCTGATTACTAATGGACAGGTGGATAAGAATCCTATGATGTAGATAAGGGTTTTCTTTCTTTTTTTAGGGTAATGGTCTTAAAGGCTAGCTCTGAAGTCAATCATGGAAAACTCACAATCACAGTGATTTTGTTTTATCCAGAGATAAGTATCATAGGAATTTAACTTAATTAGCTACTGGGATTTCACGAGCCAACACTCAAAGAAAGTAACATCTCGTCACGGGTCATTCGAACATTTCCTACATAGTATATGCTGTTTTTATTCCAAGGTTCAACATTACAAATCTTCCATAATGCAATGATTACTTATTATTAATCTGTTAATTCTAAACACACACTAATTTATAATTAAATAATTAATTTATAAATTATAAATTATTCATATATATATACATATATATAGATTTTTATGTGAAAAATTGTGCTATTAACAATAGTATTTTGAGTACTTTTGAAATTTTCTTGAGTGATTATAGTCATACTTAACCTAATTTGATTTGATAATATACATGTAAGCATATGCTTAACAAAAGGTTTAATAAAATTCAAGGAGTAGTTATATAAAAAAATAAAGGAATAATCTAATAACATGAATCAGTCAGAGATTTATTTATTAAGCTTGACTAATAAAATTGAATCAATCAACTAATCCATCAAATTCAGTTAAAATTTTATAAACGAACTTGACGGTATTTTGCTAATAAATACTCCTTCTTATCTAAAATAAAAGTCGTTTTAGAGGGATCCACACTTATTAAAAAAGCTAATGAAATATTTAATATACTTTTATTAATGATGCTACTCATGTGAGAGAAATTGCATGTTAAACTGTCTTGAAAATGTAATCTGTATAATCAAGATGTGATAAAAATTAAAGGATAATTTTGGAAGTAAAATTATAAATATGTATGAAAAATCACGAACAACTTTTATTTTGAATAATTAAAATCCCTCTAAAATAATTTTTATTTTAAATAGGAGGGAGTATTATATAAGATATTAAAATAAATTTATTTAATTAAAAATAATTTACCTTTAAATTTTATTTAATAAATAATACATTAAAAATAGAAGTGAAACAAAGCGGACTTTTATATAACATTCTTCGCATAAATGAGTCGGTGAAATCACATATATTATTTTCAATAATCAAACTTTGAACCTAACAAATATTAAAGAGAGATCAAGTCTTTGCAGTCGATCTTGCTTAGGAACGAGTTGCAGTCGTTCTTGCTTAGGAACGAATCCAACTAGCCGTTTAATGATATGATGTTAGAAGAGATAATGACATTCCATTTAAGTCATGATCATTAGTGAAGGGTTATGTACAAAATTTCACAAATGGTAATAAATACTCTCTCCGATTCATAATAAGTGTCGTTTTAGATACATTTTAATTATTCAAAATAAGTATCATTTTTTATTTTGTATGTATGTGTATAATTTTTCTTTTAAAATTAACTTTTCATTTATCTCTCATCTTAATTACACAGATCAGGCAATTTAATATGCAATCTCTCACATGTTAATTATGAGAGTATTATTAAGAGTATATTTATAATTTCATTAGTTTTTTTAATAAGCGTGTATTTTTCTAAAACAACTCTTATTATGAATCGAAGAGAGTATTATTTATATCGAGTAAACTTTGGAGAGAATACGATGAATATCACTATCTTACAAGAATGTTAACTGGTGGCGTATTTTACGGCGAAACTATGCTTATGATCATATGTACCAAATACGCAATTTCAAAGGAAGAAGACGAAGAACTAAGAAAGTGGGCAAATAGTGAAAAAGATACGGCCTTTTGATCTTGTTCTTTTGTTGTTATGGCTCGTGGAAGAAGAAGAACCCACGTTCTGTTACTTTCTTTGCTTTGCTTCCTCCCCACTAATTTCAAAGCTCGTGAAGCTGGCGAGCTCGGAATGGTCGTGAATGCACATCATGTCTTTATCTAATATAAAAAAAGTTGAGTGTGATACATGACATGAAAGGGAGCAATTTTCAAAATGTACCGTTTGCCATCTTGCTTTATGAAATCGAATACGAGGTATTTACGTGCCAAAAGTCCTTTTTCCTTTGAATTTTATATTTAAATAGTATAGTCAAATTGGTTTAAATTAGAAATTAGAAATTAGAAATTTTTAAATTTTATAATAATTTTTCAATTCGACCGATCATTTTAATTTATTAAATGACTTATTTTAATATATGATATTTGAAAATTATGATATTACATATTATTGAGGAATTATTTAATGTACATTTAATAATAATAATAATAATAATAATAATGTGTGTTTTTAATTATAACTTTTGTTGATTATTTCCCTTTTTTACAACTTACCAACAAAAAAAATTAATTTAAAATTTTGGATAATTTTTCGATTTTCATAATCGAGTTAAGCCCAATAATACGGAAATGACAAGTCAACATAAGACTTTTCGCTTTGCGAAGATTTGAGAGAGGGTCATTAATATATGCAGCCTTCTCTTTGTATTTTTATAAAAATATATTCAAATATGTGACATTTTGGTCACAAAAGAGCAACTTTTATCGATTATTTCAAAGCTCAATAAGGAAATGAGAAAAAAAAATTTATGTTTGACAAAAAAGGTATTTCAATTTTATTTGAGATTCGAGGAAATCTCGTGACAGGTCAAGTAGGCACATCTCTTCAAAGGTCTAACTAATGCATCACCCCACAGACGGATCAAGCGGACGCGCTTCATCATGGAGAGCTCAACTGGTGCTTCACTCAAGGTTAAAACTCTGATTGCATCAGACTCTTATAAGAGAGACTAGTATAGAATCAGACCTGAGACTTTAATCGAAGCCCCTTAAGGTGTATTGATATTCTTATTGCACCCTTCACTACTTTGTAAGTAATCCATGAAGTTTAAAAAGTCAATCACTTGCAATTTGAGAATTGAACACGTTTTATGTGTTAAATAATTAAAATTTTCAAATTGTAGTTGTTTGGTAATATTTCTACCTAACGTTTGGAGATTTGGGTCGTTAAGCAAAATTAAGAAAGACTGACAAAGATTAACTTGTTAAATTAACGCAAGTCGTTTTAATTAATTCACCAATCACATGCCCTTCTTAATTACTTTCTGTCACACGTCTTCCCCAAATTGGATAGTGAAAGAAGATTGGCTCCTTCAAGCGACTTATGTTAACCGTTAGAATTACAAACTTTTTTTTTTAAAAAAAATATTGGTTTGAATTATTTTAATAATTTTTATTATTAAAAACCGATCAATTTATTAACTTATTGACTAATATTTATAAATTAATAAATTATTATAAACTAATTCTTATTTAATAAATTTTTAAAAATTAAAATTAAAAATTTTCAACGAGTAAAAACAATCCATTTTAATTATATTTTTAATTTATTTTATGACAATCTAATACCGATTTGAACCTTTTAAATCTTAAATATCTTGTATAACCACGACACTACATTGTCACTCTTATAACTTTACCTTCTAAATATATGTCTTTTAGTTGACGGTTCAAAGATTTAATTAAAACAAAGTCAACATTAAGCTTCCTCTCAGCAATTGACTTTCTTTAAGCTTTACCAAATCAGATTCAGAAACGCAATCAGCCATCAATCACGAAGCACGTCCGTTTTTGACACTCCACCAGCAAGCTTTCTTGCCGCCAGAGGACAAACAGGACCAAGACCACCTCAGTCATAAAATATGAATTATCAAAATGTTTATTAACCACAACGAATATTATAAAATCAGAAGCTTCGGATTTGAGTGTTGGAATTTGATTGATTTTGAGTTGGTCCAGTTAAGTGCAAGGCAAGAAGGAAAGCCACCACACCACAGCCTTGGTGTGCAAGTCCTGAACCGCAACACAGCTAATATGAACTCAAGCTTGCAAGATCACATGTCAATGTCGAAACTCCTGGTCCTGACATGTGGGTTTTATTTTCTGAAGACAAATGTTAAGCGAGTAACGCGTGGATATGACATTTCCTTTGGAGGAAGGGAAAAGGGTTTTTTTTTACTAAGAATGTTGTCATTAATAAATCTATTGATTTTTTATAATAATAATTATTAAAATAAATCGAACTAAAAAGTTAAAATTTATATTACGGATAAAAGTTTTTGTAATTGAATAAGTAGAATTGGTTAAATTTTGTAATCATTAGTAAATATTGTCAAGAAAATAAGAGCATCAAAATTTTTCAAGAAAGGGAATTTGGGTAGTGATCATTCTTATTCATAGTTGAACAAGTAGGAAAATGACAAAGAATTAGATAGTGATTTAGAGCTAAAGCTAGCAAACGTTGTGTTGTTCATGTTTCATATTATAATGCTAACAACTTTTGATGATCACTCAAATCATGCTTGATTTTTTTTTTGGTTTCTTTCTCTAATAAAATGAGGGGAAAAAAAAGCTTTTTTTTTAATCTCTCTAATTAAAGGAAAGTAGAAATTCAAGGTCTTCTTGTTGCATATATTCAATTTGAGGTCCATAAGAAATCATGATTTATAATAGCATGTTTGATTGAGGGTAATAGGTATTATATTACCCATCTATTCCTAATTATTAGGTATTATGTTATTTGGTTGCAAAAAGCTAATATAATAACTATTCCTAAAATTACCTATTCTCGGACATGATTTACCTATTCCACGCACATCCGAAGTAGGTAAACACATCTCTCTCACTTGTGGACAAGTTCGTCCCTCTCCTCCTACTGTCTCCACTTTCACGCTTTTTTCAGTCACTGTTCGTTCTTTGTTTTAGTCGCGATTCTCCGAGCAGCTCACCGGTGAATTTCTAAGATACGTTAAAGAAATCGTCTTTGTCCCTTCATTTTTGTTTCTAACTCTCTGCTACATACAACATATAGACCAATAATGACAGCAGATATAGGTCAGATGGATGCGGCATACTTAGTCGGAAGATCTGAGATTCTCTCATGGATCAACTCCACTCTTCAACTCAATCTCTCCAAAGTTGAAGAGGTTTTTCTCTATTTTGAGGCAAAATTCTAGTTGCTTCTGATCTCTACTCTTCTCGAAGAAATTGCTTGAGTTGTAATGAATTTCAGGTTTGCTTCGACGCCGTTCACTACTAGCTGATAGACGTCGTTCATCCCGGATTTGTCCCGTTGCACAAAGTCAACTTCGACTCCAAGAGCGAGTACGAGATGATCCAAAACTACAAGTTCCTTTAAGATGTCTTTAACAGCTAAAGATCACTAAGGTTAGTTCCCTAGAAGTTTTTTGTTGAATTCTATATTAGATTTGATTTTCTTATTCTTTTTTGAAATTTGTTTGTGGTTCCGTTACAACATATTGAGGTGAATAAGCTCATTAAAAGAAAGCCACTTGATAACTTGGAGTTTATTCAATGGATGAAGCGGTACTACAATACTGTCAACGGTGGTTTGCTCAAGTAATTTTTAGCCTCTATTCCTCCTTTTCCTATGCTAATTATACTAGACATTTTATGACCTTCAATTCTTGATCATGGTTTATATTATATGTTTGGATCTTAGTATTTTCCTTGAGTTTGCTAAGCAGGATGTTACATTCAATCGAATCTTATATTACAAAGGTTCTCTTTAAGAGTGTAACATATTTGTGTTGTTATAACTTTTATTTGTTGTTTGGCCAATTCAAAGTAAATGCTTTGCTTATTTAGGTTGGATTAGTATCATCTTCAGTTAGAAACAATCCTGGACTCTGTGATATTGACAGATATCATAATTGTCTTGCCTTTTCAGTAAAATCTTGTAGTCGATAATCATTTGTCTTGGTCAAAGAAGTTTTGTTGAGTATTGACTTGATTTCTAATAGTATTGTCGTGACAACAGAGCTTTGTGTTCATTAGTGGATTATTATGAATTTTCATTACTACAATTGATGCATGACATTGTAGAATGAGAAATTTCACTTTCCTACTTATCTTTTCTTTAGCTATAATCCACCGGAAAAGAGAGGTACTTGTAAAGGAGGTAAAGAAGCAGTCAAGAAATGCCCTCCATCACAATGCTCAACTAAAGGGTCCACCAACCCTTCCAAAGCATTGTCCTCCCACAATGCGCAGAGGAATGATGTGTACTCAGTTAACCCTTCAAATTAATTTGTGAAGCCTTCTAAACCTCCTAATCCTATTTCTACGTATGACGATTAGGTGCAAATTATAGAAACAGAATTGATCTTGTTTAAATATTGAATGTCTCAAATGAGCTAATGCGCATATCACATAATTGAAGCTAAATGTTGATGGCCTTGGGAAGGAGAGAGACTTTTCCTTCGCAAATCTTAGAGAAATTGAGATATCGTGCTAGAGACCTAAAATAAAAACCCTAATTGTACTCATATTCTTTTTAATGTTAGATCACCCAATTGTTGGTCTAGGAATATGAGTAGATTGTCTACATGCAAATTAAGTTGAATTCGATAACAAATACTAGCCTGTGATTTAATTCTCTTTAAGGTTGTTAGAGTAATCAAAAGAATTCTGTATGCTACTGATGATGATGCATCAGTGGTCACAGAAGCTAAAGCCATGGTCTCTCTTAAGCAGAACAAAGCGGAAGTTTCAAGCTTCGCTACCGAGGAGGTTTCTTGCTACATATTGAAGATTATGTTGAAGTTTAAATATTTTGTCTAGTTATTTAAAATAGAGCTGAAACGTGTTCTTTGTTCAACTAAATAACTTTGTAGTGATTTAAAGCCCTATATTATATTTATTTTCAATATCATTCCATTATTATTTTATATTGCAATTGTGACTATATAATAAAGACTGAAATGAGTCGGACTAGGAAAAATTAACCACTGCAAAATGTTAAAAAGTCATATGATAAGAATAAAATTAATAATAATAAGGAATTTAATAATCATAATAATAATAAATTAGTAATATTATTAATAATATTAAAATTAGGAAGAAGAAGAAAATTTATAATAATAAAGAATTTAATAATAATAATAATAATAATAATATTAATAA
>JAOTIZ010000005.1:3290391-3305119 GCA_027123425.1 Erythroxylum panamense
GGCCGTAACGCAGGGCAAAGACACCCCAACAGAGTCAGCAAACAGGAGCGACAATATACCCGCAACAAGCTCACCAAACCAATGAACACCAATCGAAAGACGATAGCTAATTAGCTATAATGAGCTAACCAATCCACACAACGGTTGGCTTCCCGAAAAACATGACAAATCTGAACCACCCAATGTCTAGCCAGCAACTCCCGAATAGCCGAGTGCAAAGGAAGGTCGCCCCGCTGCGTGGCACTCGTGAGACTGGAGGATTCACCCTATCTATACTTTTTTGATCGAGCCTGTCGTACAAGATAATTATCTAGTGCGGAATATCCAATTGACGTGATTTGCAGACTATTACGTCAATCTGAAAATTTATCCGGTGCGTATCTAAAAGATAATAGCTGCGAAATTTTTCGTTTCAAAAGAAAAAGGATTTCGATAACACATTTAAAGTTCTATAACAAATTGGTTATAAAAGACTCGTTTCCTTTACCCATAAATTAGGATAATCAATTTTACATGGGTCCGGGAAAACTGTACAGAAGTTGTCTCAGAGGGAAAATTGTCTCTCTTTTCCTCTTATTCATGTGCACTTTTCCCCCCTAAATCATTCATGCTAGAACATGGAAATTCCTCCCACACTTTGCTAAGCTCGACTCAAAAAGTCCTACGTCCTTTTTTCCATGATGATTCCAAGAAAGAGGTCTCTTCATTCCTGGAAGCTGGAAGGGAGATGATATCATTAATGGCACAGGATTTGGTTAGACGTTAGTCCTTATATATATCAACAACTGTAAAATTCTCACCTCTCATACTTATTCTTATCCCATTCCGAGTCAACTTGAGTTTTACAGCTGTGAGTTATGGATCCAAGGCTTTCTGAGGCTATTAGGAGCAATGACATTGTTAAGTTCAGGAAACTGTTACAAGAGGAAGCAGGAGTTGTTAGAAGAAGATCGGTTACTTTATCCGACACTCCATTACATTTGGCTACATTATACGGGCACACCGAACTTGTCAAAGAAATTCTGAGGTTGCGCCCTGACATGGCGGCAGAAGTGAATCAGAAACTAGACACTGCACTGCATATAGCTTCTGCTCAAGGGAATGCCACAATCTTCCAATTGTTGATGGAGGCCAGTCCTTCGATATCTGTTAAGCTCAACCGTGAAAACCAGAGCGTGTTTTCACTTGCTTGTAGAGAAGGACATAACGAGATAGTTAGACTCCTGTTGGCACATCCCCAGTATATGTCACTAGAAGAAGACGAAGCTGGGTCAGCTCCTTTACATCAAGCCATTTTAAAAGGCCACAATGGTACTGTAAGAATTTGTAACAAGAGTGTTATCTACGTATACCATGTTCTATGCTTGTTCTAACAATCCCAACTTGCAGATGTTGTAGAGTGCATATTGGAATCTCGCCCCAAATTAGCCAGGAAAGTGAACAAGACCGGAAATTCTGCATTACATTATGCTTGTAGCGTCGGTAACGTTGGGATCACACAGCTTCTTTTGCGCAAAGTTCCTGATCTTGGTGTCCAGATTAACGGTGATGGTTTTACTCCACTGCACTTGGCGGTAATCAATCGCCACTTGTCAGTGGTGGAAGCATTCGTCTCTACCTATCCTAATGCTTGTCGATGCCTGACAAAATTTGGAGAAACAGTTCTTCATCTTGCAGTAAGGTTCAACAATTATAAAATGTTCATACTTTTAGCACAGGGTGCTGGCATCTCCGATCTTCTTCACCAGCAAAACCAATATGGTGACACTATATTGCACCTAGCAGTGTCTACAGGGAACTGCCAAGTAAGCACCCTCTTCCCTTCTTCTACTCATGCACACACAGTTGCATACATTCTTGTACGTTTCATTTTTAATCAAAATTGTTCAGTGAGAGATAGTTGAATGTTGGATTCAGTTAGTTGAGAGCATCTTAAACACAGCAGTGGATAAAGAATGTTGGAATTTTAAGGGACAGACAGCTCTTGACATCCTTGAACAAGCTGGAAATAATAGGTTGACCCAGAAACTCAAGAACATGCTAACGTTTGCTCTTAATAAGAGAGTCGACAAGCACAACGAAGCAGTTGAGGAGATGCCTGACAATACTCATACACGGCCTACAGAATTTAAACTCAGCAACCGTCAAACCGAAGATTTGCCTATACCGTCAGTGTCTAGACAGGAAACAACCTTCAAACCCAAAGAAAAAGGCGATCCTAGCTCATCTGAAGTGCATCTTCTCATGCAAAAGATGGATCTTTGCACTAATCAGGATAAACAACAGCATTACAAATCCTCTGACTATCCTACACAAAATATGATTGAGACCTCACCAAGGTGTCATCAATCTCACAGTAAATCGGAGGTTTTAGATGAAAGCCAATCAGACTCTGATTCCTTGAAGGTTGTAAGGACTTCTCTAATAAATATGGATATCAACCGAAAACTTGGCAAAAAACTGCATAGACTTGACAAAAGTTGTCGCAAGAAGCAATATGAAAATCACAGGGAGGGACTTCAAAATGCCAGGAACACAATAACACTGGTTGCTGGTTTCATTGCTACAGTTTCATTTTCAGCAGGAGTTAATCCACCTGGTAGTGTGTATCAGGATGGATATCTGAAGGGAAAATCAACAGTGAGCAGAACAACAGCTTTCAAGATCTTTACAATAAGCAACAACGTTGCACTCTTCACATCTTTGTCCATTGTCATTGTTCTAGTCAGCATTGTTCCTTTTCAGAGGAAACAACTAACCAAGCTATTGTCCATAACTCACAAAGTTATGTGGGTAGCTGTGGCATTCATGGCAACAGCTTTTGTTGCAGCTGAATGGGTGATCATACCAAATGCTAAAGAAAACAAATGGCAGCTGGAGTTGCTATTAGCTATCAGCTGTGGGATGTTGGGAACTTTGTTTCTATATTTAGGAGTTCTATTGGCTAGACATTGGGTGAGGAAGTCTGCTTGGAAGGAAAGAAAATATAGAAAAAGGGGAGCCGCTGGTTTCAGGAAAGCCAGAATTCAACCAAAGCGAAAATTTAACAACAAAGGTGAAATCCAATCTGAATCTACCAACTCAGACGTTGATAGCTGCACATCTGTAGGATATCATCTTTACTAAATTCTGTAATGAATATGAACTTCTTTGTTTTGTCTCAAAGTACTTAATTTAATGTTGGTTGGATTTTCCCTGCTTTGCTGCAGAGTTTGTTTTACTTAAAGCTTATGAATTTAGTCTGCATATGTTTCTTAAGTCATGCTTGATAAAGTAGCGTAAGTAGAGCTAGAGAAGTGACATTACATTAAAACATAGTACCAATTGTGAAATGTTTGAGCAAGTTATTTGATGGAATAGGAACTGCAATACTTAAAGGTTTCTGCAAAAACTGACCACTATTGTGGAACTAGAAACAACTAAAATCATCAGTATCATAACAAGCAACATCATTAACAAGCTTCAAGAATAATCAAACTAAACTCTCATGATCCTCGAACCAACAATGTCAAAGACAATATCTACGACTAGAAACTAATGATCAAGTACTAAAGGTGCCAGCGGAATGAGCCTAACAGAAAGGGAACAACCGCTGATTCTAGATCACTGCAATAAGATATATGCTACTGCTGTGACAAAGAACAATGAGACTAGAGTAATAGTACTGGTTGAGACTATTGATCCTGAACTTTGGATTGGTGATGGTGCCAGTTCAGGTGAGACTACTGGCGCAGAACTGGGAGGCGGTGTTGGTGGCAGATCAGGTGAAGCAACCACGCCTGAGGGAGGTGGAGTATGTAGGTGGTGTAGACCCATGACTTCAACAAGTAAGCGCTGGCCATTCAAGCAGTGATCAGAGTTTCCACTGATGAAGTAGAACGGTCCTGGCCTGTCAAGCTTGAAGAGACTTCTTCCATTATTGAATGCTGCGATAGGTTGAGTATTATTGCAGTGATAATAACCCCATTTCTCCACTTCAAGTACCGAGTCATTTTTGTACTCAAAAGCTGCAACCAACAGTGAAACTTCCATTAACAGGCAACGGAACTTGTTATCAGTTATTTGTTGAACAAGTTAAATTAACAGTACTGCATTTCAAGAACATCAATCAGAGTGATCAGTAGTTACTTCTGTTTTCTTCCAAATCTATCACTGATAAGCAGATAACATCCATACAATTGTTTTATATCCATTTTTCACCTACTGGAGATACTAAATGCAGAAGCTCGACGCTGTTATGGCTATGGTGACCAGGAGCAACCTCATTCATGTTAACATGGGAGAGTACTCTTGAATATATCTTCTCATCTCTATGTATATGTTTTTACTTTTTACTCGATGATCTATCACTACCACTGTAACATAAAATCACTAAAGGAATCATCACAATGACAAAAAACTCACAGAGAGAGTCTCCAACTAGGAATCTGTTTCTTCCGGCCCACAGACTGTACATGGCTGAGTCGCTATCTGGAGGCTCTTTCCACCCCAACTCGTCGCCTACTTTGAATACCCTTGTTGCATCAACCACCATAGCATGCATTGAAGCTAAAAACAGAAAGCTAAAGATTGAAACACCCATAAGAGAAGCCAGGTTAGAGACCTTCATCTTATAACTGTCTTAGGTGGGTCAGCTAATGTTGTAACTGCGAATCCTTAGTGAAGTTGGTGTAACGAATATGGAAAGAGTGAGTTGAGTTATATAGGTAAAAAGGGTAGTGGGCAGTTTCTGTTAAAGAAACGTGGTCAGGTTCGGACGTTGGAGGTTAGTAGCAGTTATAGGAACCATATCTGAAGAGGAACAACGTGTGTTAATCAATGGCAGTTGAAACACTGAAGACAAGTGCAGTTTTTGACTCTGTAGTTTGATGTCAAACGAGGTTGTTGCTTAGTGATCTTCCTAAGTACCGCATTTTCAGAGATTTCCTGAGTTGAAGACGATGACCCAGAATCCATCTTCAAGCCACTATTGTGGTTAAGGAACGTGGCTATGACTTACGCTGCATGGACATGGTGGTGTTTCTTTCTCATTATTTATAATCCAGAGATTATACTTCTTTCTAATAATTTAGATATATAAAGCTATCTTAATATATAATAAAATTATTATGTTCTACTGAATCAAGACATGTAATTATTTTTCAAATAAAATTTCTAGAGTAAAATACATAGGCCCTTTGAAGTTCTTAAAATAATTCCAAGTTCTACCGTAACAATCCAACCTCATTTTCATATTTCACTATGGTTTCAAAACAAAACTCAAACAAGTTTTGATGTTGAAAAATGATCCCTGACTTTGTACATTTTGGATTGCTCAAAGTAAGAATTTTGCTCTTTTTTTGTTTCATCTTCCTAATCCTACACAAATAAATGCCTTTCTCAAAAAATGGATGTATTGCATTTTTTTGCTCAAGTATTGACCTCCATAGTTGTTTCCTTCTGCTTCATCATCATCTCTTGAAACTCTGCTCGCTTAGCAGTCCTGAGATCAAATATACTTGGGGGCAAAGGTTTGATTGAACCATGCAACTCAACTAAGTGAAAAAATTCTTGCTTTGTCAAACTTTTCTTTTCTACAAGTTCATCAACAATGGCATCCATCAGCTTCCTGTTCTGCTGCAAAACCTGATGTACATGAAGATATTTGGTAAAATACTAGATGTCATAAACCTGCAAAATGATTCTTCCAAATGATATGCAATACCTCCTTTGCACGTTCATAACACAAGTTTAAAATTCGCAGGGCCTCCAAGTCAATTTCCTGCATGAGAATAAATAAGATATTGTTCTTCGAACACACAGAATCATACACATATGTGTGACCATGTGGATGAATATGTATAAACATTAAGAATCTGACAACTACCATAGTTTTGATTCATCACTTTTTGTCATCATTTTATTGAAACACTATACAATTCTAGGATAGAAACAAGCTCTCGACCAACGGAAGCCCCAAAGAATCAGTATGGAATAAAAAGTGTGAATGCATACATTGATACGATCGGCAACCCAGAAGTCAGATAGGCCATACTGTTTCTCAGAAAGGCCTCCGAGGACATAGGTTCGTGCTGCTGACCGAGCATTGTCTGCTGTTTCAGCCCATATTGTACTTAGCTGAAAAAATTCAAAGAATCAAGGAGCTTTCAGGTCATCATGTGGACTACATAATCTATTTATAATTATTTATAAAACTTCAAGCTGCTAAGCAAGTTAAAGACATCTTGATGTGGCAAAAAAGAAATATCCACATTGTGATTCTGAATGCCAGGATGTTCCATGGTATTAGATATAGAAATCATTCTATTGGTATATACGTAATTTAAATTCTCCTTAAACTGTATCAGCAAAAACCGTATCAATAGTATGTTACAGGTTATTGCCATCATCTTCAGGTAAGCATGCCAATGGAACAAAGGAACCACCATCATTATATGCAACCACAGATATACAGAAGATTCAAGCAATTCCTTTACCTGACCCTCACCATACCAGAGTTCATCGGCTGCACGTGGTGCTAGTTGAACAGTGATGTGATCTAGGAGGGATTGCCTACTGCATTATATAAGGAAACAACAGATATAGATAATTTGAGAAACAGTTTCAACAGGAAACTTCTAGCAAGGAAAAAAAGTAAGACATTAAATTGTTTTAACAGTTAGAAACATGTTTTTTAGCACATTGAACACTGAATCAATGTGAGTTTTTAAGGCTGTCCTTTTCTTTTCATGATCCACGATAAATATAGATAAAGCAGTGAGAGTAAGGAGATACCTAAGCATTCCTTCCTTAAACCTGATATGATCCATTTTCATCCGAACATAGCCAAGTTCCCTGCCAGCTCTAGGAGAAATAGTAACCTACTCCAAATCAAAATATAGCAATGATACAGAAATTGTAAAATAAGCTTCCGTGTAGTATTAATGCAATATCACTGCATAATTACGAAAGATGCTTCAAAGGAAATATCAAATGCAATAACACTGTGCAATAATGTTGTAAACTCTCACTTTACAAAGATAAAACAAGAGCTCTCTAGACAGCCTACCAGTTTAAGAACCAATTAGATTCAATATCTATTTTACATTCATAAAGGCCTACCACTATCATCACTAAGAGAAGTAACATGCATTAAAGATTCCTGACGCATGTAAAAGAGATTAGAGATGGTTATCAAGCACTTTTTGGGCTTTCACTACCATACCCCTCAAAAGATGTATATCTACGTACGTCCAGAAAGATCTCCATTTGGCACAATAATATATTAAGCGTTAGTTAAGCAAGGCCAACTTCACATTAAGGAGAGAGAGTTTAAGAACCATACAAACTCAATGTTTCTAAGATCAGGAAAGTTCACAGCCACAACAGCCATTGCTGCTTCATTGATAGCTACTTGTTTCCAAGTATCAGGGCTCCGTTCCTTCTTATCTAGCATTCCTCTCTCTTCAATTTGAGCAGCTTGTAATAGGTCATCTGTTGTAATCTGCATAAACGAGATGATCATTCACCAAAAGCCTAATATGTATAAGGGCAACTATCAGATCTATGGATCAACTTAATGGAGCAACCATTTAGCAACGAGAATTGCAGCATGACCTAATCAGAATCAAGAATTCAGCCAATATATCACAATCGTCAACAGCAATGTTATTTCATGTCAATTAACATTGATTCTCGCCACCAGCAGCATGGAAAAGAAACATGCACTATTCCCAGTCTAAGGAAATTCCCAAGAAAGTCTTGTTCCAAACCTCACCCTGGGGTCTATTCATTGCATTGGAAGAAGATTAAATAGCTGTACAAAACTACCAAACCATCACTTTTCTCACATATCCTCCTTGCATAAGACTACTAAGATGCCAGGAAATGAAGACCATATTATTTTGAACTGATTGGCACTACCTCTGTCCTTCCATCACGCATCATATTAATTGCAGCAACCTCAATTATGTTGGCCAGCTCAGCACCAACCATTCCATCGGTCATACTAGCAACAGCCAAATAGTCAACATCCTCGGCCATAGGCTTCTTACGAGCATGAACCTACTACCAAACAATAAACACAAAAACAGAATGGTTTAGTAACTTCAACAGGAAAAGAAAAAAAAATCGATCACTTGTTGATGCTGGAGATGTGAACATCACCTTCAGGATTTCCATACGACCTATAAGGCCAGGTTTAGGGATAAAAATTTTACGGTCAAAGCGTCCAGGTCTAACGAGTGCTGGATCAAGAATATCTGGTCTATTTGTAGAAGCAATGGTGATCACTTCCCCTCTTCCCTCAAATCCATCTAAGCAGACTAGGAGCTGCAGTGAACAACATCAATCCCCAAATGAAGGTTTGACTATTACAATGGCATTAAAAGACAACAATCGTAGACATGGGCTACACCAAAAACCTACCTGATTAAGAGTGGCATCACGTTCTTGTCCACCAGAACCTTTAATCAAACCTCTCTCCCTTCCAACAGCATCCAGTTCATCAATGAAGACGACAGAGGGAGCCTAAACAAATGAAACCAACTTTGATGAATTTCAATATTTCTCTGTTTACAGTAAAATTTTCATGATTTTAGGTAGAAATGTTTTGAGGAAGTGTTTAAGGAAAGGAACAAATATAAAGAAAAGGTACAAAATAAGCAACTTCATATTTTGGGAACTTCTTCAGCTCTCAGTAAGAACTAAGCAAAACAAGGACTGCACATATAAAGACTGATCTATCACGCACTGCTGTGAGAACAAGAAGCATCATCGATGGATCTAGGAAGCGTTAACCATGCAACTCCATAGTGGTAAATATCTCATCAACAAAATCTAGAAAAAGAAAAAGCCTATGTAACACTTACATTTTCCTTTGCTTCTTGGTAGAGTGCTCGGACACGAGAAGCACCAACTCCAACATATATTTCCACAAACTGAGAAGCAGAAATGGAGAAGAAGTTAACACCTGCCTCACCAGCCACAGCTTTTGCTAGTAAAGTTTTTCCTACTCCAGGAGGCCCACAAAGGAGTATCCCACCTGGTAAGAAACCAATTTATGTGAAGTAAGTCATGTGAAGATTACCTTAAGAAGATATAAAAGAACATGCTATCATCTGATAATAAGAACATTCAATCTGAAACCCATAAGTTATGTTCCCAACAAATATTTTGTTTTCACTTCATCAAATTCGGATGATGTTTTCACTTCATCTAATTTGTCAATGTTTTCAGTTTTTAAAGCATAGAGACAAAGCACAATCTACTGGGCAATCAAGAAAACATGATGAATAGGCTCTAGTAATCAGCCCTAGAAACAAGACTAAGGACTATATGAAATAACATAATACAGATGTGAACTTAGGATAGTACCTCCTAATGGAAATCAAAGAAAAGGTATTTAGTTTTGAAGAACATACCTGGTATTTTCACTCCTCTTCTCCGATACATCTCACCATGCGTGAAGAACTTCACAATCTCCTCGAGTTCAAGGCGAATTTTCCCAAGGCCCGCAACATCTGAAAACTTCACATCCACACCCCTTTCCAGATATTGAGGCAATCGCCTGTTATGTGCTCGCCTGACACGTGCTCCTGACTTCATGAACTGCATGGCCATTTGCAAGTAGGGATTCTGTTCCCCTTTCCCTAGCTCTCCTTCATCTTCTTCTTCCTCAATTCCCATCATCTCCCTCTCCAACTCCCTCATCTTCTTCCTCTCCTCTGCCTCTGCCTTCTCAATCTTCAATCTATCCTCATAGTCCTTTTGCTGCTTCCTATAATTTAGCACCACCGTCCGGTAAAATATCACAAAGAAAACAAGCCCCAACAATGTTGCAACATTGGAGTCCTGAGCTAAATTTGCCCAGAGATTCGCCATCTGTGCATAATTCTCTTGAGCATTACGCATTGACTCCTCATATTTCCTTCTCTTCATCTCCTTCTTTCTATTCCTCTCCTCCTCTTTCCTTTGCAATTTTATCATCTTCTCAATCATTTCACGTTCCTCCCTCATTCTCACCATTTCCTCTTTCCTTTGCCTCTTAAGCTCCTCTCTGACCCTCTTCAATTCCATAGCTCTCTTTGACTCCTTCTTTGGCTTAAATCTTGCCAGTATTAACTCAGGAACTTTCCACAAAAACCCCAAATATGGTTTAGGAAGCTCTGGTTTCTTAACTGGAGGCGTATAAGCATTAACACACATAGTATCAATTGCTAAGCTATCCCATTTATCCCAAAACCTCCTATCACTCTCTAACGAAGGCAGTACAGTCCTAAACACTTGATTGTCATCCACAACTACCAAAACGGCTTCCGCATGTTGTCTTAATCCAGCTCCAGGAGCTTTAATTATATGCTTAAGCTTGTTGTTCTCTTTCAAATCTAATATATCAGTGTAAGGTATCCTATTAGACACAACCGGGAGATTCTTACACCATTCTTTCAGTTGTTCTGGGGTCAGCGTCTGTTGTTGTGCTTTTTTCAGGGTTTTCTTCTTTTGACCTGTTTTTGCTGGTGCTGCAAAAACAGGCTGTGCCCTTAGAGAGGTGGAGATTATGGTGAGAGTTACAGGTATCGCAGCAAGATAATTCAACTTTGAATCCTTATTTTCACGGGCTTCCCTGGTTTTATAACTACTTTCAACATCTGGGTCTTGGTTTTGGCATGAAACGGAGAGGAAAATTGGGAGATTTGGAGTGAACTTGAGGGGTTTATGGATTTTCGGGCACAGTGAAGAGCTAAATGAGAAATGAGTGGCCATTGCAATTGGATGAAGCAAAAATGCAAAAAGCAACAATCTTTATGGAAAAACCAAGATAAAGACTTACATGGTACGTGTGTGTTGAACTCGAAGTGAGTGAACTCGCTTTGGTGGCATCGAAATTGAAGTGAGCATGAAGAGAACTCAGCTCACTTCCTGCATTTTTTGCTTTGAACACAACAGAGGCTTGAAACAAGTTCAAGGATCTTGACTAAACAATTCAACATTAAAACGACACCGTTTTACGTGTTTGGATGTCAAAGACAATTATTAAAAGCCCTAATTCATCAGTTTAATAGTACTTTTATTTTTCAATTTTCATCTTTTAGATATAATTTACTTTGTTGTAAAAATTGATAAATTTATTAATTAATGATTATTTTGTAAATTAATAAATTCTTATAAACTAAAATTAATTAATTAATTTTTATTTAACAATTTTTTTATTTAAATTCAATTTTTTTGACAATTAAGGATAATTTATTCCGATTATATTTCAGATTCTTTAATTTTATTTAATCTCAATCTAATTTAGATTAATAAACCTTTTAAACATTAAATCTCTTATCTTATCAGTTTAATTTTCAGTCTGATTTTAAAGCATCTGTTAAAATAGTATTTAACAATAACAATTTGTTATACCTTTAAATAATATTAACATGTAAATGGTGCTTTTACATGTTAATATTATGTTATGTTTACTTAATTTTTTTAGGATATTAAAATTTTATTATAAAGTTTATAAAAAGGATATAATTTTTACTTTTTATTATTAGATTTTGTTTAATGATTTTTTTAATTTTTTAAACTACATTGAATTGCAAGTGATAGAAATTTAGGGAATTTTTTATAAATTTAAATCTACTGAAATTATTTTATAATTTAAAATTTTCTATTTTAATACTCATATTTTTAAATTTATCGCTCATCCTTTAAATATCACGCAAGATTTTCTATCATGTTCCCATAAGACTAAAGTTTCGAATACCAAACTAGACTTGGTATTGGATTAGATTTTGGTACAATACTGTACTGGTATAGGTCAATATCGGATACTGTTTTAGGTAATTTTTTAAATTTATGAAATAGTTTTTGAAATTTTTTAAATTTTGCAAAATAATCCATTGGTATATTGTACAGTTGTACTATATCCTTTACAAGTTTACATCAACCATGTCTTCAAAAATCATAATAATAAATAATAATCACAATTAATATGAAATAACATTAATTTTTAAATATTTCATAAATAATAATCACAATTAATATTTAAAAAGACATTCATCATCATACAAATATAAAATTAAGAATAATACAAAGTATTTAAAATAGTACAATAATACAATTTTATTATTTTAATAAATAATAATTACATCAAAACATCAAATAAAAATAACAATAAATATCTTTAACTCTCAAACTTTTACAATTTATAACAAGATTTTGTAATGAGGAAACAATCAATTAGAAGTTAAACCTGAAACAAAAATATTTACGATTGCATTACATATATAGAATTTAACATAACCATCAAATATAAGTAAAATTAAAAGAAAAACCTGGAACGAAATTCAATCGTCTACGGGAGGATATTTGCTATATTGCACTAATCCTAGTTATTATTTACTACAAAATTATCATAATTGAGAGGAAATTCATCATCATTATTATTCAAATTTAATACACCAAATGACATATTAATGCTTTCTCATCTAAGATTATCTTTCAAGTCATTGACATCTACCAAATTTGGTTCTTTAGAAACTCAATTCGCAAAAAAAACAATAATATCAATGGAAATTGGATCAGTTGAACAACTTGTGCTATTAAGACTCCTAGTAGACAATAAAATTTAATTATTAGAAAATTATAAGAAATTATATCGAAATTAATAATGATAATAACATACCTTTCCCGAAGCTTTAAATTGTAACGAACAAAAACCAAGTCATTCAACCTCGTATGCTCTAATCTATTCCTTTTCTTGAAGTGGATAAATTCAAATATGCTATAGTTTCATTCACAGCCTGTTGTGCTCATATATTGACTTAAAATCTGAATTGCAAACCTTTTAATTCTGGAATACTATTTTCGAATTGATCTCACTAAGAAACTATAACAAAAGTAGCGTTATAAACTAAATAAATTTCAACAAATAAAAAAAGGAAACAACTAATACCTGGAGAAAGTTTTCCTCTTTGTCGAGTAGCAATTGACATTCCAAAATTTCCATAAGCCAACTTGTAAAGTTCCATTTGTGAGCTTAAGAGTTATTGTATCGTGTCAATGCTAACAATTGTTATAATAGTTAAAATCATTCATCCATTAACTTCAACTTGCTTAGTAATATCTAATCTAAAATAGACATTAGGATTAAAAAATGTCACAACTGTAAACAACGGAGAAAAAAGTTGTCTTTCCCTTCTTTCATTAATGATTGAAAGATATGATGTGTATAAAGAAGACCTATATTTAAGATTGACTTTGATTGCTTTCGTTACTCTATACATGGCATCAAAAAAGTAACTTATTGTTAGCTTTTCTTCACTATTAGCCAAGCGAAGCACCCTCACTAAAGGCTCACAAACTCAGATAATAAATTAGCATTGAGACCAAAATTCTCTATCTTCTAGTATAATTTTACAAACATCCACTCCAGCATTAAACCTAGCATGTTGAGATGCAATCTACTTATCACTTGTAAACATTTGTCTTAACTCTTTCTTCATCTTAACAAAAGACTGAAGTGATAAGAAATTGGTTGCAAATCTTGTCACAACAGAACGACACAAATTCCTACCATTGGTAAAATTCTTTCTCATCAAATTTAATACCCATGCACGATTATAGATAAACTCTATCACATTTTTAGCTTTCTGCATAATCTCATCAATAACAAGAAAATACCAAGGATCTCATATATTCTTCAGTATTAAGTCAATGCAATGTGAGACATAAGGAGTCAAAAAAAGAATTATAATTATTCTGCAACATTTTTCATACCGCTTTATAAGTGGAATCATTGTCAGTAATAAACTGAACAATATTTTCTAGCCCTACTTCATTCACATCTTCATCAAATATCTCAAATAAAGTCTCAGTATTCCTAATAAGGCCATATGTATCAATAGATTTCAAAAGCATAGAGTCATTTGTAAAATAAACCAAAAATTAATAATAGGCTCTTATCTCCTATTTGTCCAACTATCACACATTATTGAACATCCACAAGTAGCTCAATTCACTCTTCTTTCTGCTAAATAACTTCTAAATTCATAAACAGAACAACTCAAAAGTTTACTTCTTAAGTTATCAATCGAAAGACCTTTGTATCCCGGACCATAAGAGGCTATTGCATCCATAATAGGTTGATAATAATAAGACTGAGAAGTATTGAATGATGAACCTATATCATACCATCATCTAGCTACTGCCATATCGACATTATGAGTCACATCTCTTGATTACATTGCATTACGAATTGAAGGTTGGGCACCATGAGTTGTTCGTTGTGCACAAAAACTAGTTACTTGCCTTCTTTTCTTCCTCACATCAGGTTCAGGTACTTCTTTTTGGGCTTCAGATTGAACACTACAAGTACCACTACCACACCACTATTACTACCACCTTCAACATATCCACAATCACCACAGAAACTAGAAAATGAACATTCACTACCAATTTTAAAATTCAACCTTTCCTTTCTATCTCTCTCATGCTGATATTCATCAAGCAATGTTTTCATTTGTTACTTCACATTATGACTTACTTTTTTTTACAGGATTTCACATCTCCTTTAACCTTAATTAAATGTTTCTTTAATTGGGTAATTCGTCCACCTTTCAAATGCTTATTACAAAACAAGCAAATAGTATGGTTCCTCATATCAGGAACTAATATGGCATAAGCCCAAACTGGATCATTGTATCTTTCTAAAGTGGGTTAATTGGGAGTACTTGAACTTCCGTCCATTTATGTGCAAAAA
>JAOTIZ010000005.1:3305219-3325673 GCA_027123425.1 Erythroxylum panamense
GCATACACATATTGCCCATACACACAACAACCATAAATATATTACCCACCTAATATCGCTCGAGAATCCAACTCACTATTTTCCTTCCTCTTGCGATTGGGTCAGGTCGGCTTGGTTGCCTATAACAAACCAAGTTTCCATTCAATCAGTATCCAAAAGAAAAAATATTCAAAAAGCTTGAAAATCGAAAGTACTACCACTAAAAGTCTACATTCGACTTCCACCTAAATTCCTGTATCTCTAGAGGCAAATCCCAAACTTCCTTTCTTCATAAACTCGTAGCCCCTTATGTCTAGATCATAACGAATCCAAAATCACCTCAATTTGACAACTATAGCAAAAGATATGTCCAAAACACCAAAATTCATCTTTGCTGGAACACAGGAGGCTCGTCGCGACGAAGACCTGTTCGCCGCGGCGAAGGCTTCGTTCGTTATGGCGAACGAGCTGTGCTCGTCGCGACGAAAGCCACACTCGTCACGGCGAACAGCCCACGCTCGCAGCTGTGTGCACACAAGTCTGCGCCACGGCGAACACCCATCTCCTCGCACGTCGCGGCCCGCCCTTCATGCACGTTGCGGCGTGCCCTTACTCGCACGTCTGGAGAACACCTCCGAACCCGATTTTTCCAGCATTTTCTGACTTCAATCCTTCCCAAATGCAAAAACAACACTTCTAAACATTAGATCAAGTCCTCTACTATATTTCTAACCCATTCTAAGCTTCCAATCCATCACAAACACATCAACCCAAGGATTTCTAACCATTTTTTCTCAAAAACCCTAAACCATCGATTCTACACATTCCAAGCTATATTATGGTTTAATCCAACCGAAAACAAGATGGAAAGAAGCTAAACTTACCGGGCAACGCTTCAAAACTGTCGAAAATTCGCAAGAATCGAAAACCCTATCTCTTCCTCCTCTTCTCCCCTACGGCAACTTCTTCTTCTTTCTCTTCTCTTTTTCCTTTTCTTTCTCTTCTTTTCTATTTCTAATTCTTTAAACCAAAAGGGAAAGCACAATGACCACAATGCCCTTCCTAATAAGCCTTAGCCTAACTAATTTAAGTGAACTTCCCAAAATACCCTCAAACATTTTAATCTCTTAATGTCTATTTAAACCATATTTAATCCCAACTAAATCTCAATTATCCGATACTATGCCCAATTAAATCCAAATTAAGCCTTAAACACAAAATTAACACAATTCATACCTAATGACATCATAAAAAAAATTCGGGGTCCAACAATAATTTCGTAAAACAATTTACATTTCCAACAATCACAAAACATACATAAACAATTTTCATTTCTAACAATTTTCAACAATTTTTATTTCCAATAATCACAAAACATTCATAAAATAATTTCCATTTGAAACAATTTTAAACAATTTTTATTTATAATAATCATAAAACATTCATAAAACAATTTCCATTTCTAACAATTTTCAACAATTTCCATTTCCAATAATCACAAAACATTTATAAAATAATTTTCATTTCTAATAAGCACAAAACATTCATAAAACAATTTCCATTTTCAATAATCAGTAAACATTTATAAAACAATTTTCATTTCCAATAATCACAAAAACATTCATAAAACAATTTTCATTTCTAACAATTTTCAACCATTTTCATTTCCAATAATCACAAATCATTCATAAAATAATTTATATTTTCAACAATTTTCAACAATTTCCATTTCCAATAATCACAAAATATTCATGAAACAATTTCCATTTCCAACAATCACAAAACATATATAAACAATTTCTATTTTTAATAATCACAAAATATTCATAAAACAATTTATATTTCCAACAACCACAAAAACATACATAAACAATTTCTATTTCCAACAATTTCAATTCAAAGTTTCAAACATGAGGATCAAGTTGAAGGGTATGATATGATTTACACAATCACCAAGTAATAAATGACATATCTTATACAATTGTTCATACAAATCTATTCATAACATGATGATTAAATTGAAGGATATATTCATAACATAAGGATCAAGTTGAAGGATATAACTTTTTTGGAAATGTTTTTTTACATCTATTCATAACTTGATGATTAAATTGAAGGATATATTCATAACATGAGGATCGAGTTGAAGGATATAACTTTTTTGGAAATGTTTTTTTCCTTGTTTAAAGCTTTGAATCTTCTTTTCATTTCTAACAAACCATAATATTATATACACCATTCTATATTTAGTTCTTAAATATATAAGTTGTTTTTACAATTTTAATTGACATTAATAGGTCTAAGTACAAATAATTAGAGCCGATAACATGTTCACAATTTGAAAAAAAAGTTCTTTTTAGACACATTTATTACATCACTACTGTTGGATCTGGGGAGCCCACTTACATGGGAGATCTACATTATGAGTCTAGTGAGGGGACATATGGGCTTTGACACTACATTGCAATCCAAAACTTTAAGGCATTAAGTTTATGGGTCCTTTCCACTTATATGTCCTTCACTAGTTTCATATGTTTCCAATGTGAGATTCCTACTTATACTTGACATCTCAACAATCTACCCTTTAAGTATGAATTTCCACATTGGGCTTGGACTCTTCCTTGAGCGAAATCCTTTTTAATTATCAGCTCAAGTATATAGCGTCACCAAGAGCCTTTCTACTCTATTGGTCTGGACCCGCTAAGAGTTTCCTTGCTCTTCTTCGTGGGGAAGCAATTACAGGATCTGACTACCATCTCCATACTCGTCTCTTGTCGAACCATCGACTTTGATACTACTTGTTGGATTTGGGGAGCCCATTTTTCTGAGAGATCCACATTATGGGCCTAATGATGAAACATATTTGTGGACTTTGACACTACACATCAACCCAAAATCTTAAGGCATTAGGCTTATGAGTCATTTATATTTATATGTCCTTCACTAGTTCTATTCCTTTCTAATGTGAGATTTCTACTCACACTTAGACATCCCAACAACTACTTTCACACATTATCTATTATAAATATTTGTGATAGCCCACACACATATATTACTAAATAATTCAACATATTTTATACTCAATTAAATATTTGCCCAAAGTTAATACCTACATACTATTATTAACTACAACCAAATTATTATTAATTTACAATTGCACAATTTTGTACTCAATTAATTATTTACCTAAAGCCAATACACAAATACTAAAAATGAAATACCATTTCACAAATTTTAAGAATGGATCAATTAATTATTTAAGTCTTTGCAAGTTTGCAACTTTAATATTCTCAGTTTAAAATTTTAATTTAAGTTGTTTCAACTTTCAACTTTCAACTTTCAACTTACAAATTTTCAATTGAATCAATTCAATTCATCAACATCATCACAGATTCACATCAGGCTGTGCATTTCATTCATAAAAAAACTTATCATAAATTTCTCTTAATCGGTTAAACTTAAACCAATGTTCAAAACCAAACCATAAATCAACCAAACAATCATTCAACTCCAATATCCAATCTGATTCAACCCACGCAAATCACAAAACCAAAACAACGCCATGACTCATTCAATTCCAATATTCAAATCACAAAATCGTGAATTATTCAACTCCAATATCCAAACCTAGATACACGCAAATCGCAAATCACAAAACCAAGTTCCAACCGATCACGACAAGATCCAACTGAATCACAACACTAAATTCCAACTTTCAACATCCAAGTTCCAACGGATCACAATCAAAAATGCAATTAAGTAGGAAAAAATTGAAAACTCAAAAAACACACCCAAAAACCAATTCACAAGCTTCGGGTTTTGGGTTGAGTTTTCAGGTCGGGTGACAGGTCACAGCTTCAGGTGTACACCTAGGCGAGCAGCAGCCTTCTCTCCTCCTGGTGAGGTGGTCCTTGTGGAGGAGGGTTGAAGACGTTGGCGTCTTCGGGACTTCGCTTGGGGGAGTCGAGGATCTTTGATGCTGGCGTGGATCGGGGAAGATGAGGAAAAGAGTAGCATCACCAGAGAGGGAGGGCAGTACCGTCAAAGATGAAGAGGAGAATGAGAGAGAGGGAACGACGGTGGTGAGTGAAAGTGAGTGTCAGTGAGAGAGAGACTGAGAGAAAAAAATGAGAAGTAAGCTCCGGGTGTCAGTGAGAGTGAGGGATGCAGCAGGCAATTGCGAATAAGTCCTTACTATTTCTCAAATTTATGATACCGCTAGTTTTCGTTCGATACTGGCCGGTACTGGCTAGTACATTGTATGGAACAGTACTCTTTCCCTTCCTTAAGACCATGCAACTCTAAATTCTGTAAAATGTAATCCTGACAAAGCCTGAAACAGATCAGGTTGCCTTTTAGTTTTTACAAATTGCACCTGATCTCTACCATTCCAGCTAGAGGTGAACTCCAGCATTCCAGGCAATGAAAAACCACACACATATTTCCAAGAATTCACAAACATTGTCAGTCTAAGAAACATTATAAAAAAAAACATGATCTTGAAGCATGTTCTGGAGTCCAGGAGATTTCAGTTATTGGACTTGGAAAGCCACAGAACCTCCTGAAGAGCAGATGCACCAAGTAAACAGCAGCTGAAGAAGGTGAAAGCTATAGAGGCAGCAACATGGTCACAGAACTTGCTCAAGGGCTTGCAAAAGTTTGGTAGAGCTGAATGTTTGATCCCTGTCTGATTCAGGTCGGTGATGCTTGATGCTGCAGATCCAGCACTCATCATTGCATATGCAAACATCTGCAGATTTTGAGACTTACAGAATCATCATTAACCAGAAACTAAGCTCGGATGCCAGCTAGTTTAAATGAGATGAAGAAATTTCAGATGTACCTGATCCCCTGCAAAAATAATCCATGCATGATTTCTTGATGGAATCACAGGAATTTTCCTCAGAATCCTTGACATGCTGATTAGCAGTAGCAACAAGGAATGTCCTGCAACTGCACCTGAAACTCCAATAAGATACCTGCTCATCGACATCAAATGACAGGATTATCATCAACAAACAGTGATCATCCATATATATCTTTCTTTTACCACTTTGATCTTGCAAAGAAATTCATTTTGCTCATTAGTCAATGAACAGTTGCTTGATCTCAGGACAATATGAGAAGTACAAGTCTACAAGAGGGCTCTCAGAAACAAACAGACAAACGAATAAAAGCATGACAAGAGGGAGACGAAAAAGGTGAAAACACGAACACTCACGGGTTTGATTCTGTTCATTCAAATGCCATGAACCTGGAAGTTGGTAGTACCAAAAGTTGGTTGTTTCAGTCAAAACTAGCAAAAACACTAAAGCAGTATCGGTAAGTACCCAATAAGAGGAAGGGAACTCTTTCAACATGAACAGTTTGTTACTGAAAATGGTGGAAAAATCAGGGAAGAAGATCAGATTTTTGAACATGGAATTCCAGAGTTTCTCTTGTAATCAAGGTATTGGAAAAGGAGATGCATCCAAATGAGCAAAATAAACAAAATAATGTGGCCCTTAAACATATCATTGATATTCACAGAAACAAAGTCTTAATCAACAAAGCAATCAAGGCATCTCCAAAACCTCCATTTCTTTTTATATTCTGTCACTTTCCCGGTAAAATCGGCACGAAAAAGAAGAACTGGGAAACTTGGTTACTTACTCAAAAGCGTGAGAAAAAGACCACTTGGAGTGAACAGGAAGCATAAAGCCATAGATGGAGACGGTACTAGATTGATGAGCGGTGACCATGAAAGACAAAGCTATGACAGAGGTGACCATGCAAAATAGTCTGAGTGTCACATGCAAGACGTCAGCTTTCCGGCCTAAAGGCGGCCTTATCGACGGCCTGTTTGACATGTCATCTTTCTCTAACGTCGCCGCCATCTCGTACTCCGGCAGATGTACTGCCACCTCTGTCGGTGGTGGCATTTTCTCAAGACCATTCATAGTCATAGTTTTTTCTTTCTTTCTCTAACCTTTCTTGTTTTCTTCCTTTGAAATTAACCTTAAAGGTGTGAACTTCAATGGAGTTTAAGGAATTTGAGAAGTGAAAGAAAGACAATAGGGGCAGGCTATATATATAGGTAAATGCCAAATACTTAATTTTATTATATGTAATTGATGCAAATTAAAAGAAAAAAATTATAGTTCTACTTCATCTAGTGATTTTGTGGGGTATCAATTGATAGACATGAGACATTGATCATGACTAAATGAGTTTTGACTTACTGGATATTCAATTTTAGACTAACTTTAAATAAAACCATAACATGTAGGTAATTAGAAATGTGTATAGATATAGAAATAAGTTAAACTAGAGGAGGAGTATGAGTTGCTCTTATTGTGATCTACAAAATTAGGATCGAAAAAAAAACTAAAAAATAACATTACACAATAAATAAATAAATTTATTAAGACTAATATTTAAAGCTACAATACACATTTTATTAAGATATTATATTATTTATATAAGAAATTGAATCAATAAATATATAAGATAAACTTCTTGCTCCTAACTTAGGCAGAAGAAGAAGAGAGATTGAGACAAGACAATTATACATGAGTTGGATTCCCAAAATTCAGGCGCTTTATGCACATGTACCTGTTTTCAAGTGCAGAAATAATGACAAAACAGCTCACCTCAGAAAAAGCCTCAAAAGATGCACGTAACTTATCTTTGTAACTGTAAATTCTGAAGTTGGTATGGTATTACATCAAGGTAAGTGCAATGCAGGAGCATCCATGCATCACCATGCTCTCTATGGTAAAGAAGAGTCCTCTCTTATGCAAGCGATCAGTTCTAGTGACACAATAACATCATAAACGATTAGGAACAAGTAGGACTACTAGATCATCATCAACATTTCAGAATAGGATGGCAACAAAATTGCTGTTTTGCTTTGGTAAGATTGCAGAGATCAGATGATTCCAGGATTTGGGGGTATACATGATGTCAGGTTCCTGAACTTGATGCAATCTCCTGAAAGAGACAAGGTTTAAGAAGTTATCATATGTTGTGTTCTAAATGATCATGAATCGACTTTGGAGATGACTCGGAGAAGAGAAACTGAGACTCTTATCTCATGACCCTTTCAGATATGAAACAGGAGAACCCTACCAATAGACTGTCCCTCATTTCTTATCATATCATTGTCAATTCTCACATCTAAAACTTGCTTCCGTATGAAAATCAGAACAGTCAACTTTCTGTATAATAGGTACTATCAAGTCAACCTGGAAATTAAGGTGGTGTTCTCTGGCACAAACATATGCAATTCATGCACTTCTTAACAATCGAGCAATTTTTTGCATAATCTTCTTACAATTTTAGTAAAGGAATTCTACACCTCTCAGTCCCACAAGGGGAGGGCATAGCAAGTCCTGCTGTTACACATTGTTGTAAACACGAATCTGATTCAAAGCAAGACGTAGCTGGCCGAGACTAGCAAACTATATGCCAAACATTACATCCAAAATTTTTGATACTATTGATTTTGCTGGGGAAGCAATGGCACCCCCTGACTGCTGGGCACTGGTACTGCCATTTTGAAGATAGTAAGGGCGCTGAAAGCCTCTTGATGTGGAGAACTCCGTGGTTCTAGTAGATGATGGTGGGGGCAATGGCATGAATCCTTGATTGTTAAGTCTCTCATTCAAAGCCTGCTGTTGCACTGGATCCACTGGCTTCACACCTATGATTAGCACGCCATTGATTTGCATGCCATTCTTGGTAAGGGCCTTGTGAGCATCAGATCGATTCTAAACCAGAAGAAGTAGAGACAAGAAGGCAATCCGATAAATAGCTGAATCTTAGTTTTAACAACATAAACTAATTGTAGATACAGGACCCTATCACCCTGGCAGTGCTGGCTGAAAACTAACAACAAAACTCAATGTTCAGTTTTCCATATGGCAGCAATATCAAAAAAGTCAGGACTTAAGTACTAGATAGTGACATCTGAGGATAAAGCACAATCAGGAACAGATGACAGCTATGAGATTTGTGCAGATCCTGGACAATGAACTTACTGATACTGTCCTTGAGGATAAAGACATAGCATGCTTTACATATAAATGAAGGAAACAAAGCAAGATCAAAAAGTGAAGGTAAGAAAATGGCTACAAAGTACAACCAGAAAGACAATCCTTTTGTTTCAACTATATTTTGGAAGATATATCCACCTAAGCTCACCAAAATAAAACCATTTTTTGACGAGACATGAGGAAGGAATAATAATAAACATAATAAAAGGACCTGATAAAGAATGTGCATCCAGTTGGCATCCCTAGGACCAGGAAAATGTTTCAAGATCACGCCACACTTCTCAAATTCTCTTAATACCAAATTTGTATCACCGGGTGGAAATCTGGAAACAGATATTTTAACATCAGGGGAATGTAACTGAGTGATAAAGAAGAAATGCTCAACTTTCAATCAGATAAATAAGGAAAACACTTGACAACCTTTCAAGTTACAGATTTCCGGTACTAATAGAACTAATAGCAAGATTCAAAATTTAAGAAGTATGAACAGGACCAAGGTATGTGAATTGAACCTTCAAGTTTTCCATTTTAGCAAATAAGTAGTCGCAATTTGCCTGTGCACGTGGCCCTTAATCTGTCTTTAATGTTTAGATAAGTTAAAGTTCCTTTGCTTCTAGTTCTTCTCAAAATTATTAAAAGAGATTATCTGTGCCAGTCTTTAGGTGTCATTTAAAGCAGATCTAAGAAATGTCTAATAAACTTTTCGGACGTCAAAGGAACAACTAATGATGGCAAGAAACTTACTGCAATAGAAAATAGAAGAATATTGACACAACACATATGTATAAATCATCTGTCTTATACCTCACATATTCGAAGATATTAAGCAGTTGCAAACCAGAACTCTGGACAAAATTACGATAAGAATATGGCAAACCAGAACTCTGGACAATAATCTAAACAAGATAACCATAATTCTACAAAAGGGTACAAATAAATCAATCTACTTGTTAGTAAGAGAGACATCATACCCATAGACAGTAACCCATTCTTCTTCATCAAGGTTAGCCGCAGGTAAGCAGTTCTTTTGCTTCTCAGGCCTAGCAACTTCCTGAGGAGGCGGAAGGGTGATTAAAGCACCAGGCTGGACCACACCCTCCACTGGAGAACCTTTTCCTCTCTCCTCTTGGTCACCGCTACTAGCCTTTGCTGGTGACCACCAAGTTGAACTTGATGAACCTAGCTGATTCTGCTGTGCACTCATTAAAGTAAAGGACGTGCTAGCCTCTCCTTTGCTTTTAGCGGGAGTCACAAATTCCCTCCCAGAACTCTGAACTGGAGTCCTTGAATCTGATTTGGCTTCTGGGGAAAGAGGGTAATCTGGAATTCCGGAATCAGGAGACAAATCTGAGCGATCCTCTAAGGTGTACATGGGAGGAGGAGGAAGATCTGAACCCCCAAAATTTTCACGCCATAGAGCAGATACTGCTGCTGCCTGACCTGGACTTGAGAACTTCCCTTTCCGAGCTGAGATCGGTGATGCCAAATCTTGGAAAAACAATGACTGCCTCCCAGAGGTTTTAGGAGTTCTATGAATAGTTGAACTCATGTCTAATACCTATGGAAGGTAAAGCAATCTGTCTACAGTCCACAAGTAAAGGAATTAACCTTCATAGGTAGGCTTAGTAAATACAGGGAAAACTGATGATTCCTAGTCTGTCTATTCATTTCCCTATGTTATCTAAACAAACAAACATTTCATGAAGAGAACATAAATAAATGAAAACAGAGACATACAAGTATGGTTAGAACTCCACCAATTGGGCTATATAACGCTAGCTCAGGAAACCAAAAACGCCGACCAGATATCATCATACGCTTCGAGGAAACATGAATGAAAAATCTAAAATGAACCTCAAATCCAAATCCAGCTAAAAGCACCCCGGATGCTGCCAAGTCATCACCTTTAAACTTCCGCTCCACAAGAAAATCAAACATTTCAATTTCCTTGAGAGTAAATAACTCAACCAATTGGATCAAACTATAAAATAACCCAACACTGGAAAATCAAGCCCCCGAAAGAAGCGAAATTCAAAATTATATCATCAACTTCATTTCTGTTCACTTCCAAGAAAAACCCACGTAAGAAACCAAATTATAAACGTACCCAGAAATCAGTTTCGCTCTCTCGGCAAATGAAATGAACCAAATTTACAATCTTTCTTCCACGTCATTTTCTCAGAGCCAAAAGGAAAATTGTCTGATTCAACATATTCCAAATCTTAAACATTCAATAGATATAAACAAACACACATGCATAAGCATAAACATACAAACCAACGTAAAGAACGGGATATGCAGAAAGTACCTAAGCAGTGAGATGGAGAGCTTAGTCGCTTTTCCCTCCCAAAGACCGGTATAGAAATGAGTTCTCTTTAATTTTCTAAAACCCTAAATTCGTTAAACAAATAATTCAAATTTTGAAAAGCGAATTTACAATAATGGCCTCATGACTTCGAGCTCAGGCCTTAGGATATGTTTGGGAGTTTAGGATGGAATGGAATGGAATGGTAATTAATGGAACGGAATGGAATGGAGTGGAATAGAATGGAATGAAATGGGTCACTCCATTGTTTGGAAGTTTAAATAAAATAAGAGAAGTTTGGAAAGCAAACCATGCCATTCCATCCCTGACCCTCCAATTTAGGGGGTCACAAAATATTGGATTTTGGATGACAAAGGATGGCTTTCAAAGTCATTAATTGTCATTCCATCATGTTTCAAAATAGACTCCCAAATAATAGCCTAAGTCATTTGAGTCATTCCATTCCATTCCCTTCCATCCCTCTACTCACGTCCAAACATACCCTTAGAAATTCATATTGTTCTAATGAGGGTAAATTTGTCTATGAGAGAGCTTCTTATTTTGCTCCAATTACCAGTATTAAGTTCACTAATCATCCAATACTAATTTTGCATTTTTCTACTTTATTTTCCCATCATTTAAACTCAAATAACATTCACAATAACCACAACGATAACATCTCAATAAAAATAATGACTATATCGATTAATTCTCAATAGAAATTTTACTAAAATACAAAGTTCGAGAAACTTCAAGAATACGTAACCTTTATTTTAATTATTAAAAAAATTATTTTCACTAAAATCGCAAGAAAAATTAAAAAATGATTGAATTAAACTCTTACTAAATTCACGAATAATCCGTCATTTCATTAAAAATAAAAAATGAATATATAAGCGTGTGTATTATAATTTTATATTTTAAAAAATTATTACACAAATATAAACATTAAATTCTTCATCTATATTTTTTTTATCTTGATCCTTAAACATCAAACACAAATACCAAAATCCATAGATCAAATAGTGCAATTAAACTACAAACTTTCTTGGTGTCACACCCACAAAAATCATGGAAGCCATAGATCAGTTACATTTTGCAAGTGAAAAGGTCTAGAAATCATTTAAAATGAAACCAAATGAAGTACTTGAAATATAAGGAAGTTGTTAAAAGGGAGCAGAAAGAGGCTCCTTGAGCTCCAATTCAGTGGGAGATTGTGTGTTGCTGCATTGGCATGGCACTTGAATGATCTTCTCCTCACGCTCAACATCGAACTTGTCATATGGTTGTTCTTGACCCTTTTTGTTCTCCTCTTCTTCCTCCTCCTTGATCAAGAAAGTTGGTTTTACTTCCTTGAAAACACCAAATTAAGCATAAATTTAATATGGTAATACAATTCTTTTATTATAAGTATAAATTATGAATCGGGTTGAAACGAGTTTCGTAAGGTTAAAACTAAAGTTTATAGTTAAACTTGATTTTGAAACCGATCAAATTTCTTTTAATTTATCAATTTCAAATTGAATCAACTTGATTTTTTATAATTACTAATAAAACACACACCTTGTTGAAGAAGATGGCTGATGCCTCTTTTGGTACCAATTTCTGGACCACATCTGCAGCCACTTCCTGAGCACAAGACAGACAACCTTAACGTTAACGATCTCATCACCTCATATTAATGCATGTTTAAGGAAGCTTCAAAGGGCTTACTCTAGCCTGGCTGAGCTGACCTTCTCTCAAGGTCCTAGGTTCCATTTCAATGGAGCAACAAGCGTTTGCCATAAATGGAAGAGAAGCAGAGATCCTCCAAATAACACACAACTTGGGTTGGACAATATTCAACTCCTCCAAACGTTAATATATGTTCTCACAACGTTGTAATGACAATCACGGATTCTTCGAACACTCTTGACTAGAACTTGAGGTCATAATTCACGGATTCTTCAAACACTCTTGACTAGAACTTGAGGTCATAATGCAATGAACTGAGACTTTCATTTGTAACCCGTGGCAGTGAACCTTTTATATCTGAAGTACGTAACATGTGAAAGTTATTACACTTGTAGTTTCTCATGAAGTTTTGAGAGAAGAACAAGATAAGATTAATTAGTTTCCTGTTTCAGTTAGACGAAGTCATGCTTATTGCTGGATCACCATTCATTGTTGTTACAACGTAATTATGATTTATGGTAATTAAGACACAAAGTTTAAACCATCATCTCTAGATGTCTCATCGATTATGCAACTAGTTTCTCTTATAATCAATGATTAAAATTTTCATATGATTCGGTAGGTTAAATTATAAAAACTTTGAATTGTTGAGTTCAAAAAAAAAAATTGAATCGTCTAATATTTTTGTTCGATTTATTTTAATAATTCTTGTTGTTAAAAATTGATTATTTTATAAATTAATGGCTCAATTTTTGTAAATTAATAAATTCTTATAAATTAAAATAAATAAATTAAACTTCAATTTTTTTATGAGCAAGGATAATTTCTTTCAATCATATTTCAAATTCTTTAATTATAGTGGTTTAATATCAGTCGAACCTTTTAAATTTGATTTAACTTTCGATCCGATTTTTAAAACATTGCTTATAATAGCAGACTATTTCCTGTAAGTCTAAGTATTCTTAGTTGATGCGCTGATTATGCTATTTTTTGAGACGACAAATAGGTTCGGATGAATCGAAGTTCACAATTCAAGTTTAATTTAATCGGATTTGACTCTAGGCTAAATTTCAATCAAAGAAAGTATTATCATATTATTCCTTTTTTTTGGGATAGATTTCAAATTAAGAAAAAAAACTTCACAATTCTATCTAAAAAATAGGGTTAGATGGAATTTAAACTCAAATTTATCGAATATTTTAATTTTTAAATTTAAATTAAGCCAATTCAACACCATTTTTTAAACTCATAAAAATATTAACCAGATTTAAATGGAAGGTATAGTTCCTCTTTAATCTTCTATCAGTAACCAGTTCCTAAGCTATATACATATGTCTCGAATACCTGCTCCTGATATCTCCCTAGCAGAAGCTTTACTCAAGCTATTGTTTACTTACATTTGTAGAGGTTTTGACTTTTGAGAGCTTTGATACCTATGGCAGTCAAAGATATTTGGGCAATTGAATAACCTATTAGGAGAACAACTAGACCTAGGGCATCCGTGTGATGTGCCTAAAGTCTAGTCTTACACATGGTACTAAACCATGTACGACTTTGATATTGGTTTTAGCAGCTAAAACATGCAGCTTTTTTTAATTAAAATTTCCAAAACATAATTAAGCTACTTGTGTTTTATGTAGCATTATTCCTGACATCTCATATAAAAATGGGTGTCAAATATTGTATTGAAAAAGAAAGAGAGATGAAAATTTATGGTCCGTTTGGTGAATAATGTATCAGCTAAATTTTAGTTTGTTGAAACGTTTCAACTGGTTAATAACGGTTGGAGGACAACTGAATGAGTTAGATGATTTAACTCAATCAGCTAATATTAGTACATATTAGTACCTGATTTAATCTACACTTTGTGGCATAATTCAAGGAAAGATTGCTCTAATTTTTCTGAACTCACGTCCTTATAATTTTTTTTTAAAATGTCATACCCTAATAAGTCATTTTATACATAAATAATTAAGTGTCTGTTTGGTTCAACTTTTGGAGACTTCAAAAGTACTTTTTTCTACCACAAAAGTTATTTTCGAGAAAAGATAGGTGTTTGGCTGCAAACTTCAAAAGTATTTTTGAAGTAGAAATAGCTTTTGAAAAAGTTAAAATACAGCTTTTTGAAAAGTTAAAATTTGAAGCTTTTTAGAAAAGCCCAAATTTTAGCTTTTCTGGGAAGCTATTTTTTCGTAAGTTTCTGTCATTTACGTAAATAAAAACATTTCAATCTGGTTTGCGTTGCTCATCAATGCAGACGGTCTACGTTGCTCATCAACGCAGACCACGTCTGTGTTGTTTCAATGCAGACGGTATCGTCTGCGTTGAACAACACATATCGTCTGTGTTGATGAACAATTTTATTTAAATTTTATTTAAATATTTATAAAATTATTTTATTATAAAATTATTTTAAATATTATATGTATTTAAAATATTATTTAGCATACTGTCTACGTTGATGAATAATTTGTTAGTATATTTCAAATATTATTTAGCATAAATAATTTGATTATAAAATAAAATATAGTTAAAATTAATAAAAGTGCTTTTTATTTTTTTGTTACCAAACAGTCTACTGTATAAAGCTCTTTTTAAAAAGCTGTTTTTTTAATTGATTGCCAAACAGTCAACTAGCTTTTAAAAAAAAAACTCTTCTCAGAAAAACTCTACTAATAAAAGCTCAACCAAACGAGCTCTTAGTTAACTATATCTGCTCCTCAATTACCCTAATATATACTTCAAGCGAGTATTTGGGTAACCTCTGAATTGTTTCTCTTTTTCTATTTGGTAATGAATTGACGTGGGTTTAGGGGAAATATATAAATTTGTTGAAAGTAAAATTTTAGGTTACATACTGCATATTATATTACAATTCTAGGTGATGATGGTAATTGTAAACAACAGGAATGTAGTTGTGAGAAATGCAGTTGTGATTACAGTATTAAAGTAATTATTTGAGCCGTAGTTGTAATATTACCATCATAATTATAATTATAATTATAATTGTGGATGGTAATCTAAAATCATGGTTGAAAATAGAAAAGACAAAAATATTCCATTAAAATTTTGAGTCAATTGGTCACAAATTCTAATTCTTTTTAGCACCTGTAAAGTTCATATTACCACAGACACATGAAAAGGTGTAGGTGTTATTCCTTCCCTCTTTTGTCTTTGAATAATTAATTAATTAAGACATTCTATAGCGAAGTACTTTCCATTCATTTGATTCCTTTCTCCTAGACCGTCCAAACTTGGTCTTCTTTTGAGCTTCCTGGGTAGTGGAAGATGTGATGGGACTTGAGGGAGTTATTTGCTTAATTTGAACCACAACTTCACTTAAAGGTCAACTTTATTTCAAATGTTTTTACAGTTTCCAACTTCTACCTTACCGGAATTCAGAGTTGGCGTAAGGTCCTCTTGCAACCGGAAGAAGACGATGACAAGAACATCAGGAGTCACAGTCACAGATGTTAACGAGGAAAGGGTAGTAAATCAACGTGAGTAACGTACCCATAAACTTTGCAACTTTTATTAGAAATTTTCATTTGATTAGCTTGTATAAGCTGGAACTGTTGTCAAATCTTGTGTTTATTTTTTCCCTTTTCAGCTCCCAAAAAGAGGCATCGAGCACCTTCAGCATACAATCAATTTATAAAGTAATACTGTACTTTACGTTCCAATTTTTTTCAATAGCTATATAGTTGTGTTATATTGTTCTCCAGGTTGTAATTAAAAGAAATTCATATTAGCTTGTGTTTTACATCCAATCACTTAATTGTATATTTGTAACATAATTAACTAGATGTACACATAAAATGATAAAATATATGTGATAATATATATAAATATAATTAATATGAGCATTATAATTATGGTCTTATGGTAATTTTATTTGTAAAGTATATCTATTACATAAGTTTTTATCTTATAAAGTATTTAACAAAACAAAAACATCCGTGATTATCTTGTAAGTTAAATAATTAATTATGTCCCAAATATATAATCATTATTGATATATATATATATATATATAAGATACCCACACTTGTATATACATAAAGACACTGATTAGTTATGGAACGATTGAATTGTTCCATGCAGAGAAGAGATCCAAAGAATTAAAGCCAGTAATCAGAAGATCAGCCACAGGGAGGCGTTTAGTACTGCTGCCAAAAACGTAAGTAGAAATTCTCTTCATGCCAATCTCCATACCGTTTTCTGGTATCTACTTCTGTGAGATGCATGCATGATTGCAATTCTTTTTTTTATTAAAAATTATTGTAAAATCGTGCATAAAATTGTCATAACAAGTCAGTATAAAATTGTCCCCTGTTTTGGTTTTTTGAGGTTATATGTTTACCGTTACTTTTATCATTTAGAAGACATCAATTTCCAAATTGTAATATAACTGAAATTTTTGTTAATTATTGAATGTAAATTGTTTGAGAAATAGGATAAATGAATTTATCTAGCTGTCCTGAGGAAAGGCTACATCGATTAGACATGTTAATGGCCTACGTTCATACAACCAATGTAACTTAAATTTGTATTTTGTAGAATTGCATGGCAGATGACCCAACAATAATCTTAACTTTGGCTTTTATAGAATATTACGTATTCCGGATCTTCTTTCCTCTTTAGTTTTTTTTTTACGATCTATTCTTGAAACCTTTCGACTAAAATCCTCTCAATAATATTTATGAAGGTCAATTGTAACCCCATTAATAAGAGCCTACCCTTAGATTAATTCAATAACAGTATCAATTTAAGTTTTACAAAACCATTTACCGAAAATAAAAATAGATATAAGTTATAACATCTATGCATTCTTATTTAATGTGAGACTTCAATACCCAATCCTACGAAAGAGACTTTTTTTTAAATAATATTTGAAAAGCATTAACTTTAATGTATTAATAATCAAATATTTAATAAATTAAACTATAAAGTGAATGATCATATTAAAATTCAATATTAACATTATATAGTATAATTGAAATGACTCAATCTTTAATTTATATTTAGTATTTTATAGATAAAATATACTTACTAAATTATTTACTAAATTTTATTTATTTTAAAATCTTCTAAGATACCAATGACAAGTTTATTGGTATTAGAAATGTAGCAATGCAAATACCAAGAAGGGAATTCGACTAGTGGGGTAATTTAAAAAAGTGGAGAGGAAATAGTTGACTTGACTATATACAAATAGGCTTCATAATATGTCGAGGTTGAGTTGGACCCACTTAGATTCGAGTTGAATACAAAATTTTATATTTGGGTATAGGTCTGGCCCGAAGTCTAATCAGGCATAAAGATCTCATCTTGAGCTCAAGCCAAATCAGGCTTGAGCGGCCTGAAACTTAAGTGAGCTTGAACCATAATCAATTCAATATATTTAAAAATTAAGTAACATCATTTTACTTAAAATTTCAAGCTTTGAGTTGAGCAACCCAACCCTAAGTCTAACATAAAGCCTAAAATTAAAAAAATGTCTAAAGTTTGACCCGAAACTAGGTCAACTTGAGTGAAGCCCATTGATATCATAATGGACTAGGCTAGTTTGGGCAATTTTATCATTCATAGATACAAACAAATAAGGACTTGTGTTGTTTCTATGTCATCTTTTTACTTTTAGTTTTTTTTCCTAAAAATTAAATGAATAATATTGATTCAAGGCATAAGCCTAAGGTAATACAATGTTAAGCATATAAGAAGCAATTATTCAAAAGAAAAAAGAAGCTAAATTATATTAAGGACTAGTATATCACAATGAAAGGAAACCAAAACAAGTAGTGATTTAAAGTCTAATATGAAACAAATTAATTTAGAGGAGCCTATTGTTAAGCATTCTTTGAGATAACTTCAGGTTAGCTCTTTTTGTTAGGTTAATATCCCTAATGTAATTTATGATTTTAATTTGAAGGTTTCTTTTATCATTGTATTACTCTTTGAAAACCCTACGGTTCCTTTCACTATAAAGACACTAGACTAAGCATCCCAAAGCTAACTACAAAAACTTGACATCATCATTGCCCAGATAAGGAGGTTTTAGGATCTAATGCTCTATGTCCTTCAAGTCAAAAAGGGGGTTGAAGACTCTACGTCTCCATAGAATATCTTGTCATATGTTACGCGAGAAGGAGCATGAAAAGTAAAGATGATTAATAAATTTTGCTCACACATTACATAAATTATAGTTGGAGTTTATAATAGCTCAATTAGAGGTTTTAATTTTATCAAAAGTTGTCAGCTTTTAGTCATAGCTAGACACATAATAAAAGCTTTAAGGTTGTAGTTGGGAAGAAAAATCTTAGATAATTAAAGTTAGGAAGATGATATAAAGGCCTCTGAGGCTCCAATTATCAAACCATAAAGATGTGGAAGAACTATCCCCTATATAACTCTTAATGTGAGGTTGAATACAATTTAAAAGTTTGGTGCATGCTTTAAGAAGAGTTAACTCTTGCCTTAGCATGCCAAAGATTCATGCCTCTTAAATGATGGCCATAAACCTATTTAACCTAAAGAGAACTTTTCTTTACAACAATTCTCCATATTCATTTTGTTAATCAGATTTTTTTCATAATCTAGAGGGATAGGACTCCCATTAATTCCTCCCTCTTTTTTGGGTAAGAGCACATTTTCCTAGCAAACCTTAGTATAAGGCTTTAAATTTAAATTACTAATCCACAAAATTCAAATTAAATAACTTTTCTATATTCTTCAATGGCTTCTTAAGGAGCATGAAATGAGAAGCCCAATATGTTACCTAATTGTTCAAAATTGAGATCATCTGTAATCTTGCAGAGAATGTTAGAACTTTGTCCATCTAGATCCTTATTAGATTACTAATAGAATTAAAAATTACTTAGAAATTTGGAAGAAAAGTTTCTTAGAAGAGATACGCACTCCTAAGTGTTGTATAGGAACAGAGGAGTAGTCATCCCAATAATCCTCTCAAATTCCAAAACTACATGTTCATTGTCCTTAAAGAGAATCATTGAACTCTTCTTCTTATTAATGTGTAGACTTGATAAATTACTGAATTCCTTAAGATTCCATTTAGTATTGGATAGATGATCTTTTTTATAACAAAAAAGGATCTCATTAGTTAAAGTGAGATGAGAAATTTACAATTGAGCATATTTCCTATGAAACTTGAACCTCCTCTCTATATTGATATTTCTTTTAATAATTCTAGGTAGAAACTATATAGATATGGTGAATCCCTTTAGCTTAAGTCTCTAACCCCTTGGAATATAGCTTTGATTTCTTCATTCACCATTACACAATAAGATGTAGTGGTTATGCAAGTTTGAATCCAAGAGATAAACAACTTAGGAAAACCCGTAGTTGCAAGAACTTGTAAAAGGAAACTCTAATCAAGAGTGTTAAAAGCCTTATGAATATACGCTTTTAGTGCAAAAATTTTCCCATAACTTTTAAGATGGTAGTAGTTGAATAAATCCTATGCAATTAGAATATTTTCAACAATACTTCTATCATTATTGAATGCAACTTCAGAGTTATTGATTAGGTCAGGTAAAACTGATTTGACCTATCTATAAATGTCTTAGAAATAATCTTATAGAACGTGCTACAACAGGAAATTGGTTTATAGTATTTTAGAGAAGAAGGACAAGAAAACTTAGGAACTAGATATAGTAAGGTTTTATTCTAAACCCTCGACACCTTAGAGTTTGAGAAAAAATCCATGATAACATCATATAAATCCTTTTTTAAAATAAATTTTTAAGTTTTTTGAAAGAAAAACTCATTAAAACCATCAAAGTCAGGGGCATTGATTGGGTAAATAGTACTATTCTTTCAATCTTCTTAGTAGTGATGGATCTACATAGGAGCTTACAATGTGAGTTAGTTATAAGGTTAGGAGCAACATCACTCATACATGAAATGGACTACTCAGACATCATGGTAACTCCTAGAATATTAATAAAGTATTATTTTATAAGAGTAAGAAGCTCTTTCTAATTATTAACCCAAACTCCTATCTCATTTTGCAAAGAGATAATGTTATTCTTGTTCCTCCTTGATAAAATACTTTTACAAAAACAATTGGAAATTGAATCCCTCTCCTTCAAACAAACAGTTCTTGAATTTTTGAAATGATTGAGTAATGAATCTACAACGCTTCTATAAAGGAGTTTAAAGTTTCCTTTTCTAATGACTTCCTTATATAATCTTTGTGATGAAAATATAGACCTCTTTTGCCTTCTAAACAATCATTCTAGTATTAGGGATAGAAATTAGATGCAATATATATTGAACTCCAATTGAATAGCTTCAATTTTCCTAAAGATTTGGTAAAAGTTGTACCCTAAACTATGGGGATTGGTCTGAACAAATCCAGTTCCAACTGGGTGTAATGGATTTGGACTTGGCCATAGTTTCAGACGTAAGGCCTGAAGCCATAACTGAGGCCAGTTCTGA
>JAOTIZ010000005.1:3345266-3355608 GCA_027123425.1 Erythroxylum panamense
ACTTGATCACAAATTATCAAATTGGGAACAGACTTGCTCAATCTCTGACTCAATGCTCGCAGAGCAGCAGGCCGACGGCCCCAGTTGGTTACGTTGGCTTGAGAAATCTCCTGTGCAATCTGTCGTAGATGTCGTAGAGCCTGAATTAAGATGAGAAGGAGGTATTAGAAAATTAAAACTTATGCTTAGTAATCAAGTTTGGTAACTTCTTCATTCTTGAGAAAAAAGTAGTAGTAAACCCATAATTATATGACACTGAAAAGAGACTGATATCTTACTGCCATTGTTATCTTCTGAGAAAGTACAGTTGAAGACTCATACAGTGGCCGCAAAACCTCAGGCACACTCCAGGGCTAATTAGCAAAACGGAAATTACAGGTTATGATCCATTAATCAAATGAGGACAAAGTTTCACAAGTCACATGATAATTCCTTTCTCAAAGAACAGCCAACCTCCAGATCCATATGGTCAACAATATGCATGATCGAGCCACCCCCCTCACAAGGTCTTATCAAGTACCCACTTGGCATCATTTCTGCTCTCACAAAATGCTGGACTGGTGGCATGCTAGGGCCATTTTGAGTATTTTTAAGTGATTTCTCACAGACCTTAGCATCACATCAGATTATGTCAACGCACCAGGAAAAAAAGACTATGTTAAATAATTTTAAAGACCAAACAACCAGTCACAGTCAACATATGTCCAAAATTAAAGGCATACCACAAGGCTGCCATCTTCTAAAACAGAAGTGTAGCGCAACAACCAGAAGTCGCGAGCAGGTGCCAGCGTGGTTGGCGCATATAGCTGGAGTATCAAGAAATCGTTAGAATGTAAAGATTGTCCACTAGGATAGTCCACAGAGACGATAGCTGCTCCCGATTATCTTACCTGCATATACAGCAGCTCAATGGTTCCACCATTAGCAGTGGGCAGCACATTCAGCACATCTAAAGCTCGGCAGTCTCGGAACCAAGATGGCCGATCCTTTAGGATTTCTGCAACCTGGAAGGAGAATAAACATTAATAATTCTTAAAGCTTGAAAAATGAGATCAGTGGACAGCGCCAGATTACTCACCCTAGTAGGTTCTAGACCCACCAGGCCACAGGCTCGTGCCGCCACACCAGTGCAACCATGAGAAATAGCAATGATTCCTATGGAATCCGGACCAGGCTGCAAATAGTATAAAGCAAAGATTACAATGAGCAGACAACATATTAAAAGTGGGGAAGTTGAGGTTAAAGTAATTCAGAGGTCCATTATTGATGATGCTAACAACAGTAAATGCCTGATAAGTCCAACTATCCTTTTATACTAAGTTCTCTTTTTCTCTGATTGGAAAAAGGACCACAGAGAATAAAAACAGAAATACCTTCATTCCAGGCATTTGGACCCACTCTACAGCAGTTCCAGTTGCCTTCGAAAGAAACTCTGTTAAAGTCTCTTCTGCAATGGACAAAAGTCTAGAAAAGCAATACAAAGCATTAAATGCAAAAATTCCACATAAAACAAACAAGTGCTCACGACACATGATAACGGAAAATGACACAACGACAACATCCTCACTAACCCTGCAGGACTAGCATCCCTTGGGGGATGCTGAGGTGTCAAATGGTGTTGACCACTCGTCACCACCGATTCACAACTTGTGTCTTTGGTTGCAAGCGTTGTCTGCCAAAAGAAATAGTAAAATAAACCTTATATCTCAAACTCCATACAATTTACCAAAATAGCGAAAGATCATAAAGTTTGACGAGAAAATTTGGGCTCCCAAGCATATTCCAATAGTTGAAATCTGTTCCTTATTTCACCATTAGACAAAATTTCTCACTACGAAACCGCGAATTAATGACAATCATTTGCAAAGAAAGAAGTCTTAGACTCTTAATCTCCCACATTTTGAGTCTGCCGGCGGAAGTAGCCATTCTCATACACCAGCTGCGACACTTGCTTCTGCAACCTATCATTCTCTTCCATAAGAAGCTTGTTCATTGCCGTCAGCTTCCTATTCACAGCTTGGAGCCGTGATGCCTCTTTCCTCTGTTTCTCCCTGCACCTGCGAAGTCAGCACAAGAATTTATGATGAGAATTCCTACTTGATGAGTGAACGGAGCAGCCACCGGCCCACCACCATAATCAATGAAGAATGCTTCCATAGATGCCAGCTTTACATACACTTGTATAGACCTTCAAAGATTAAAACTTTAATCTAAATTTAAGTTTTTAATAATCCTGCCAAATATGGTCTGAAGTAATAACCCGCATAACGGAACTATCCCCGCCAAAACATGAAGCTCTAAAGATCCAGAAGCGTTTGTTTCCTAATTCTTCAAAAACTTATTAAAAGCCCTCGAAAAAGTGATGTCTTGACTGTCAAATTAACTGATTTTACCTTCGATTCTGGAACCAAACTTTGATCTGTTTGGGCTCGATGTTGGAAAGAATAGGGCATTCTCTAATGAGCTGTTGGCGACGAATTGAGCTGGGTTTGGGGCACTCATGATAAAGCCTCTCCAAAGCTTCGACCTGCTCAGGTGTGTACCGGACATACTTGCCATTGTCCAAGCTCGCTAGCTGCTTACCATCCTTGCAGGACATTGCCATCTTCAGCTTCAAATTCACTACTCAAATCTTCAGAAAGTGCAACCAGATACGTAAAGTTTGGATCTTTATCACTTATTCACGTCAAAACCCTTCAATCCCCTGAATATTTTTGACCCGCAAAACCCAAAGTGGCACTTCTCTCTTCAAAAACCAGTACAAGTAAGCATCTTTAGAAAGCTGTGTCCAACCAAAGGATGCATCCGTAAAACTCCAGCAGATACTTCACATCAGTCGATTAAACCAAGTAGCTTCTCTTCCTCAAACTCACTAATTTAAATTTCAGACTGTTGCTGGTCTCCAAATCCCAACCACCGACAGCGAATACCCACAAGAGATCAAGCCCGAACAAATTAGTTGCCTTTTCAATTCCAAGGCACTACAAACACAGAAAGCTGAAAACTAGCAGTCAGCTAATAGTCTTTTTTCTTCCCACAGAATTACAGCACCTCTTGTTCTGATCACAACTTCACAGGCCTTGTAGAACCTGAAAGCCTTGGAGATAGACACAAATATAAACCCTTAAACTTTCCTGTTGGTTAAGGTACGATTGTGAAATGCAAGGACGAAGATAAACCCACAAAGGACAGCGATATCCAGATTGGAGACATCGTTATCCTCGTTTTTGTCCACTACCAGACAGCCACCAAACACAAGAAAAGCATAAATCTTTCGAGAACAGAGCTTCACACCCAACTATCTGCTCACAGAATATTAAACAAAGAAAAAACACCAAAAACGAAAAAGCACCCAAAAAATTTAAAAACTCAAACTTCTCGTGCCACAACTCGCTCCTCCCCGACTCAACAACTCAACACCAGATTCCACTATATTCCTTCATTTCACGAGATCCCTTTTGAAAAAAGTCACCAACCCTCCGATCCAACCGTCCTAAACAGTAGTTCCCGATCCTCAAAACATACCTACAGCGTCCAAGACCCACAGAAAGCGAAGAAACAATAGCGAAATGGCTTCATTACGGGTCAAAAACAGAGGCTCCGCAGTCTCTCCAAGGACAGGTTGAAGTAAAGCAGTAGTGGGATTTTCACAAATTTCAACCAAGAAGTAAACGGCGGAAGAGAGCCAGAGAGGACAAAAGAAAGAGTAGAAAGTAGAAAGTGAAACAGAGGAAGTACTTATATGGTTGTTCCTCAATTTTTCTTCAACGTTCTTGTAATAACAAATGTTTCCAAAGAGCACTTCGTGTAAGCTTGTAATTGGATTGTCATTTTCAGGTTCAGAGACGGAGAGGTGAGGTAGAGATTAGAGACAAGAGTGAGAGGTCTCTGTTGTTTCTTCTACTGTGGAAGGAAGTGGGAGGGTCTCTTTCTTGTCACGGTAATAATTTTTACTCACCATTTCTCTCTCTTAATCGAAATGACCGAAATAGCCTTCTGGTTGTTTTCTTGGGTTAGGATGTCATGTCAAGTGGTTAATCAATAGTTTAAGTTAATCAATAGTTTTAACTTTTTGAGGATGGGATTAATTACCTTAAGAGATGGTGAAGTTAGCTTCCTTACATTTTATAATTCTCAATTTTAGGGTTAATTAATTGTTTCACATGCAATTTAGTGAGTCAATGAAGCCATCATATGAGGTTGAACTCTTAAATTAAAACAAAAGTATTTTAAAAAAAGCGTTCGATTCATTTAACTTAAATTTTTATCATAACGTCCAAATTCAAATTTAACTAAAAACTTAATTTATCTAATTTTAATAATAATATATCACTTTAAACTCACTCTTTTAGGTTTATTTTAATATAACTATAGTTATAATATTATTATAGAGGGGAGAGTCAATGTTATGATTGTTTAGTCCGTTTAATATGAGTTTTTTATCTAATACCTTAATTTAATTTTAACTTTAAAATCAATCCATCTAAATTTAATATGTTAATTTCATATTACATTGAAACTAGTTCATATCAATGTCAATTTATAACTTCTAATTGAAATGATTAACTAACCTCTAAAAATTTAATTTTTGAATTTCGAGTTTACGAATTCTTTAATTCTTAATTTAAAATAATAATTAAATCGAATCTCTTATATAGTATTAATTCATTAGTTTATTTTATATTTACTTTAAATATATAATTTATGAATTATTAAGTACATACTTAGTGTTTAAATATAATAAAATGGTAATTTTACCTTAAAAAAGTCAAATAAACCCAACTTTCTGTATAATTATTATGTATAACATCAACAGGTAAGATTAAGATTGCGTATTGAATCTTTTCAGATCCCGTATTTTAGCGGAACTTTAACTGATAATTAAGAATATATTTATTTTGGAAGTCTTTAATTTAATTTCTTTTTATTTTTATTTTTGTTAACGAAATGCATCAACTTGGATTTTTGTTTTTTTTAATATATATCCCTAAGAGCATTTTACTTGGACCGGTGAGATGGCAATTTTGTCAAAGTAACATTTTGAAAGTGACCGAGAGGCAATTGGATGAAATAAAAATTTTAAAAAAAGGAAAAGCTTATAATAAAATACTAAATAAAATAAAAGAGAGAGAGACTCAGACAGGCTTGCGTGGGACAGAAAAAGGACACTATGATGGGTTTTCTTGCACGCGTCCTCGGTTTTATTTTTCAAAATCTCTTTTTAAAAAAATATACAATAATAATAATATAATTACAATATATTAAATTTAATAAAATTAGGAAAAGAAAATGCCACGTCATCATCAGTAAATTCAGACCTGCATAATTATAAGTATGGAGATTGTCAGTTATTTAAATTATTTATTTATTTATTTATTTAAACTAATATGACATGACATGACACAAGACATGACATGTGTCATGTCATGTTGTAATTTTTGATACTCTGCTAAATTTATGGTGGGTGTGTGATGTAACGGTGGTGGGAGCAGCTATTATGTTTGGCCTAATCTAAAACCACAAAATTAGGGTTCAGACACATCATTACATTTTCCATGACTTTTTTTTTTTAACATGTTGAATACTTTTAGATAATTAAATTTATAATTTTTTTGAAATAATTAAGAAGCTTTTACAACAACAATAATATAGAGTTATTTATATAATATAAATAATTATATATATATATATAAATAAATAATATATATAATACATAATACAATTATTATTACTATTTTATTTTAATTTTTATTATTGTTTCTACTAATTATTTATAAACAATCTCTTTGTTAATTAAGGATAAGATTTTGTATTATTGGACCTTCTCAAATGTCGCTTCCAAATAAGATTTTTATTGAATGTTGTTATACACGGTGTTATATGATAGATATAGGTTATGATAAAAAAATTATAAAAGTAAATACATAAGCTAAGGATAAAATTAAACATATTAAACCTCTCAAATAAAGCTTTTTGATTATAAATTATTCATTTTTAATGTAAAATAAAATTAATTTTAATGCCTAATATATTTTTAATATTTTAAGAGTGTTATATACTCAGCCCACACACTATTTTTAAATGATGTTATTATTTTAACACATTAAAAAAAATTAAAATATATACAATAATTTATAAGATTATTTAAAAATAAATTTACGGATAAATCAACAAATTCAAATTAATTAAAATTTATAAGTCAAATCAATGCTTTTATTATTGACTCATCGTGTTCTAAGTGGTTAAAATAAGAGATATTTATGAATTGCAACTTGAATTTAATATCATAAATTAGTAAACAAAGGAGCTCTACCGATTGGACCGCTTACTTTGAAAAGAAAAAATCATTATATCCATAGTTATAAATAATGAATTGAAATTTGAAACAAAGGACAAGAATAAATGAAAGAGGCAGTGTTACAGGAAGTTCAAGTTTTACCTTTGTATACAATTATGGCAAGGCCATGATTTTGTGTTGAAATCTTTGTACCAAGACCTGGTCCACACATTAACATCTAGATTTGGTCTACTCAAGTAGTGATAGGGAAAAAAGAAACCAGAAACTAATGATCTCTCCTTGTACTCAGAAGGTGGAACGCCCACTCTAGGCGCTCCCACACTCTGACCCGATATTGTGTGAGGGAGGTAAATCACGGTTTGATCTCAACCAGCTTCTTAGAAAGACGACCCAGTGCTCACTAATGATCTCTCCTGCTGGCATCAGATTGATGTTAGTATATATAATAGAATCTCATTAAATCATACCTGAGAAAAGAATCACTCTAGGTAGCTTTCCTTTCCATGAACATAATCAGTATTTTCAACAGAAAGTGGACCTTCATTTTCATAAATTTCTTTGGAGAACATGACAACATATCATATCCTCGTAACATTCACAGCCAAGAAGCCTCTTCAAATTGCCCTATTCATTGATCTCTAATCATTCAAGTGGTTTGGAATCTTTGAAAGGTTCACAAATGTTGTGAGCCCAGAAATGGGTGAATCCTCAAAACTAGGAAACAGAATTTACTCTCATGGTCACTTCATTTTCATGTTCATTCGTGTAACCTATTCAAGTAAAGCATCACTCCCATATATATATATCTCATTTTCACTAGCATTTTGATGTTATATTCTATCCCATTTCAGCTTCTTACTCCATCTATACACAGCACTTAAGCTTTGGTTCTTAAGTGGTAACATTTCCTAGCTTGAGAGGTATCACGGTAAGTACTCCATTAGTGGTAAATTTGATAATAAAAGACAATTTAAAAAGTTTCAAATTCAAGTTCTTAAGATTTAAAAAGTCTTCAAATGATTTATATAAAATACATGATTAATAAATTATTATATAATTTTATGTGTGTTTAAAAAAGGTTAAATTTATTAGACCCTTTGGTTTAACGAATTATCAATATGCTTTTTAACTTTTAAAAATTATTGACCATTAATTTCTAGTAAAAATTCCAGCAGTAGATTTTATAACGACGTTTTTTTATACATGGCATTATGCATAACACTACACGTTACACGCAAAATGATGTTATTTTCAAATTTGTAATTAAGGTTTGTAATAAAGTTGATGGATTATAAAATAAAATTATAAGATCATTATTATCATCATCATACCTAATATGAAGTTCTGTAATGAAGCGGGATCTGAGGAGGTCTGATAATATGCAATCTTACTCTTACATAATAAAGAGGTTATTTTGTAGTTGACTCACATACAGATGAGATAATAAAAAAATAATAAATATTAAAGAGTAGTAAATAAAATTACAATAAATACATAAATACATATCTAAAAAGCAATACTCCATAGATGGTGAAGCTTTGTTTTACCCTTTAAGAAATAACCCCTACAAAATTCTCATTTCTCAAAAAAAAAAACAAAAACAAAAACTCTGTGGATATATAATGGATGGTGAAGCTTTGGTTCTCCTAACTCTTCCACTAGCTATTGCCATTTCCCAACTTATGTGAGGTTAGTGACTGAAGAGTGTCTCTTAAGATAGCAATACCTTATTATGTTTCTTGATCTTGCATGTCGATGTTTGAGTAATAATTTGGTTCGACATACCAAGCCATGGCATGCAAATAAGGTGACATGCACGTGACATACCCTACATCTTTTTTAAGGATATTGTAATAACAGTTCGACATGGTTGGTAGAAATACAATATAGAAGTGGGTTTCAGAGATGGAGAGGAGGAGGAGTAGGAGACAAGAGGACAAAGCATGAGGAGCTTAAGAAAGGGAAAATTATAATAGGGTCCAGAAGAAGACACTTATATACAAAGACTTTGAAAAATGAGCCATTTGATGGTTTTATTTGTATTTTTATTTTTTTTTTATAAAAGAGAGAACAACAAAAATTACATGGTAATTCTCGAGTGACAGAATCCCGACGCATCTTCGAAGAGGATAGGTATGCATATGTTGAGTTGATGCTCAAGATTGGTGATCCCGAAAAAAAACTGGAAGGTAAAATATATAAATCAGTCCGCACAACGATTGCTCTCCCAATAATAGCGTTGAATGATTATAACCCAGTTTCGAAAGAGTACGGCATGGATATTTTATGCATTGGCGTGAGGGTGTTCGTCACTGTCTCGCTTTGTAACTAAGCAACCTACGAACCCCTTTTTGTATAGAAACGCACTCATCTCACTTCTTTATACGTTACACTTGGAAATGGCTTCTCTCTATCTCTTTCTCTTCCGCCACTTTTGCTCTTCTCTCAGACAGTTACATGTAAAAAGCTGCCAGCCTCCCATATCTTATGGTTGTAATGCTTCTTTTTACGTAGGGTTCAGGTACAAGATGAGCCACTCACCGGTAACTAAGAAGATAATGTTTCAATGGAGTGTCACTTTTCAGTAAAATCTTTTTTTAAAATAATTTTTTAATTTAAAATATATTTATTAAAAAATAAATTTGAAGCAATTATAAAAATTTAAATTAAGTAATTAATTTGTTAGTAATAAATAATATTAAATAAGTAAATAATACATATTAAATTAATAGGAAATCAAATTCAGACAAAAATGAACATAAAAGAGTGAATTAAGTTTTTTATTATTATTTTCATAAAATATGAAAATTGAAAAAAACTAAAACTAAAATTAGAAACTCAAAAAAATAAATTTATTTATTGAATATAAAGATAAAATTTTAAATTTAAATTAAAGAAGAAACAAAAAAGGCTTAAATATCCCATTGTAGAAGCTTAAAATGCTTGATAATTACTATTTATTAGTTAATTTGTGTTTAAAATATGGTGTTTAATTATAGAGTTAAAGATATGTTAATTAAACTTTTATTAAAATTTAAATGCTCAATTTATAATTATAAACAATATCTTAAATTACGATTATATTTTTTATTTATCATAATTCTGATTTAAACTATCATCTTAATTATATTTGCATTATTAGTAATAGTATATGCATTATCTATAATTACTACAATTGTTGCATTAATATTGATAATTGATTAGGTAATAGTTTGTATTTTTCACTCCAATATTTGCAGTAGAACCCTAATTTCTTTCTTTTTTTAGTAATTAAGATCAAGACACACTTATGTTGAGTGAAGGTTGTGTAGCCCAATTAGTACTTCGGATTGCTGTCATCTTTAGATCCATAAGCTCAATTCAACTCCTTAACATCCATAGCCATATGTGCTCTTTGGAATGTTTCTTTGTCCCCAATGCCATATCTTTCTCCAATTACTAATTGGGCTTATCAAGCATCATCTTTCTCACTCGTTTCCATTGCAAAGAGGCCCAAAATGAAGTAACCAAACTTAAACTTAGCCCATTATAGTATTTAACCCTAAAGAACAATATTTTAAAAATTAAATTGATTCAACTAATTTATCCATAAAAAATTTAAATCAGTTAACTTTTTAATTCAGTTTTTAAATTTTTGATTTGATCTAGGTTAATAATTGTTGTTGTTAAAAACTGATCTATTTATTAATTAATTGTCTAATTTTTATAATATAGAATGAACGGATTAATTTTTATTTAAGTCTCTTTTTTAATTAAACTTTAAATTTTTGATGAAAAAAATAGTTTTCAAATTTTTTAATTTTATTCAATCTTTAACAAATTTTATAATGTCTAATATGGATTGAACTTTTAAAACCTTAATCTTTTTATATTTCAGGTTTAACATATGGGGACAATTAGGGGTGAGCATTATTCGGCCCGGCCCGATTACCCGGCCCGGCCCGATTACCCGGCCCGGCCCGAATTAATTCGGGTAAAATATTTTCAAAGTTCGGGTAATTCGGGTAATTCGGGTATTACCCGAATTATTTTCGGGTTAGGGTC
>JAOTIZ010000005.1:3359916-3377373 GCA_027123425.1 Erythroxylum panamense
TAAAATTATATATGGTCTAACTTTCCTTCTCGTGTGAGCCCGTAGGTTCATTGTAAATTCTAGAATAGTATCGGAGCTAGATTGCTCTTATGTTAGTCGTTAACATCTCAAAATGATAGATTATGTCACGTGTTAGACCCACACATGAAGGGTGTGTGTGTGTTGAAATATAAAGAGTGGGAGTTTATCCCATATTGAAGAAAGAGAGGAAATAAAGCTAATATATAAATTTAGTGGGCTACTTCACCTATCACCAATTGATTTTAAGATAGAACCTCACTTAGAATTATATGTGGTATAACTTTCAACCTCGCTTAGAATTGTATGTGGTCTAACTTTTCTTCTCGTGTGGATCCGTAGACCGATTATAAATTCTAACACAAAGTAAACTTTTACATTGATCTTTCTTTTTTCCTAATGTCAACAAAATTTATTTACTACTACTCGATAATGTTATTTTACTTAAGTTCACTGTTAGGTCTTTGACATGTGTTCATACAATTATTGATTGCAAGATTAATTTCTTTAAAGAATTGACATTTTGTAAACAAGCACTCCAGTCGATTGCTAATTATTTTCATAGTTTGAAAATGATGCGACGAAGAAAACAAATAAGAACAACACAAATCATTGAGCAATCGATGAGCCCACAAGCACATAAGCCACACAAAAGTTCAATATCTCTTTTTCTTATATCCACAGACCCTACAGCTAAGCCACCATATGGCTGAGGGACTTCACATGTTTCTGAAAAGGATCGTTCATTCATTTATGTAGATAGACATGTGCCGTATTCCATGTCCTGAATAGTTGTTGTTCCGCAAGGCAAAACAAGGTGCCTAGTTCATCCATCCAAAAATCCACGAGCTTGGAAGCTTTGCATGAAGCAGCTGGTGCAAGTAAAGATGTCAAAAAAGTAAGCTTTAGGAAAAGTTGAGTTTCTTTCATGCCAAGCTTTCTCCCAAGTCTCCTCCATTAAGGAAAGGAAACATCTTAGTAACATCACCTAAACCTTTGCTTTTCATTTTCAACCCTAGCTTTATGACAATAGTTTATATATATATATATGATATTAAGTTGCTTTATTTAGTAGTTGTCGCTAATTAACTAATGAATCAAATCAAATTATGTAAAAGGAGCAGATTTTCTTGCACATGGTCATGTATTACAATTCTTGTGATAGTGATAATTCTGAATGTGAATGTAATTAAGTTTCTTCTTCTTCCTCTTATTTTAAAGAATCTTTCGAGACCATAATGGTTTTGTGTACTGCAGGAATTGTGCTAGTTAGGATTGCGTTGTAATCTCTGTTTTCTTTCCCTTGTAGCAAAAAAAAAAGAATGTACTCTTAAAATGGCATCTTATGGATGGACTTACTTGCATGTAAGTAACATCCATGCATCTTGTTGAAATGGATTAGGATGGATTCAACTTTTGTCTTAATTTGAATTAGGTTTAGACCAGATTAAACAATCAATCTAATCTTAAGAATAGGTTTTTGGAAAAAGCATTATATGGAAAGCGACCTCAAACCAAAGAGCGGTGGGCTAAAAAGCTACCATAGCGGTTTTCAATAATTGAATTGTTCAATTGAGGGAATAACGAGTATCTCTCTCCTTTGAAAGTATCTCCAAGAACATACTTTCAATCATTATTTTAACAAGTGATTAAAAAATTTAATAGTTTTGATTGGTTCAACTTTAAAAACTTTAAATGATTTAATTTTAAATTTTTTGTTCGATTTGTTTTAATAATTAACCCATGTTATTAAAATCTGATCAATTTATTAATTATTCTGTTAAATTTTGTAAATTAATAGTTTTTTATAAACTAAAATAAATCAATTAATTAAATTTTAAATTATTTTATTAATAAGGATAATTGTTATCAATCATATTTTAAATTTTTTAATTTTATTCATTTTTTAGCTAATTTTACAACGATCTAATACCGGTTGAACTTTACACTTCTTATCTTACCGATTTAACTTACGAAAACTTACAATCATTATTTTAATGTTTATGGAATAAGTATAAATTTTGGAGAGCGCATAATAATTTATTTGTGGTTTATGTCTGATGAATTACTTAATAAATAAGTAACTTAAAATAAACGAAAAACTCTATTCAATAAACCCAATTCCACCATGTGTCAATCTCTTAACACGTTTATGTAACAAAAGGTATTAGGTCAATTCATGAAACTTACTTTTAGTTTAAGCAATCCCATTTGAATCTGATCGATCAAAGCAAACAACAAATTAAAGTTGAGTGGTAAATCTTCTCACATATTTGACAGAGTAGCTCAGGAGTTTCCAATTCGATTTTAGTGCAGCACTATAGGTGCTTTGACAGGAGTACTCACGTTCTTAATTGCTTTTGCCAGCTTTTGAACCAAATTCAATAACAACTCTTTTATTGCCTTTCTCTTTGAGTATTTGCTTCAAACATTGTTTATAGAAAGAACCCATTAAAGGTGCAAGCTACTAAAGTTGATGCTTTTTGAGCCACTGAGATCGAGCGATTGTTTACTTGTATAAAGCTAAAAAGGAAGCACGCATGGAAGCCTTCAACGTCGTGCTTATATACAAAGAATAGACATAATTGAACACCAATAAGAAACTCCATTGATAGGTGAGATATTGAGCTCAGAGAACTTGTGGTATCACTCAGTCCAAATCAGAACATGTAAATCTTCCCTAAACCTAACAGAAGATCACAGAGATTGGAGTCACATCCGGTCTATATGATTTACACATCATTAAAGTGATGATATTAATTAAACGATCAATTTTTATTTTTTAGGTCTATTTAATTAGTAAGGTTTACCCTTTATATGCCTATTAATCCAAATTCTTAGGTTCCGGTCATACTTGAAAATATAATTCTCATATTAATAATTGGGAGAATAATCGAATCTAAGTGTGGTGTATTTTCATATGGCTTCTCTATAAAACCTCTCTTGAGTCTTTAATAACGTTACTTGAGATACAAGTATGTCTTGCATAAGAATCATGTACATTAAAAAATATCAGACTTATAATCTTATTTGAGTTTTAAGTTATACGAAAATGACTGGTCAATTTAGATCAGAGATAAGCAGTAGTATAATTTTGCTTAACCAAAACTGAGATGGAGATGATAGAAAAGGTTTATCCGAGGAAGAGGATCTATTTCATTAACAGTAGTCGGTGTGCTTGCAACGGGAGGAAAGAATTAATCTATAGGTCAATCGGTCGAGTCCAGATCTTCTGTCTAATTTAATGATGTCTTATTATGTCCAGTGAATATCAACCATTTATTTATGTAGGTTTTATATGAGTCCCGCATAAATAAATGCAGGTCCCGTAAAAATAAATGGCTGAGATTCACTGGACACAATAAGACACCATAAAATTAAACAGAGGATCTTGTCTCCAATCGGTCGTACTTTAAAATATTTTTAATATAAAAATATCCAAAAAAAAACAAGATTATTAGTAAATTTTATTAATATTTAAACCCTCGATAATTATCACAATCATCTTTGTATGTCTCATTATAAAAAAAAAATCATGGAACTAAAAGTATTGTTGGGATTTTTCAATTAAAAAATAATAATGTTTCTCCTTTTCCATTCATTCTTGTGTTTGCCCCCTATCTTTATTTTCTTTCTCCGACTGTCCGACGACTGGATGAAATGCTTCTTTTGCCCAACAAATTATGATAATATATATTTGTGTGTGTAAAGTAAAGCTATCAAATGTGTACACAAAATAAGAGAATAACAAAAATATATATACAAACTAATATATCATCAATAATGTTTCGTAATATCAATTATTTCTCTTTACATTAATAACAACCAACAAATTTCTATATATTTATTAGTTTTTTTCGTAATACCAATTATTTTTCATATTAATAATTATTTCTCCTCACCGTAATACCAATTATTTGCGTATAAATAAAATATAAATAAAATTTTAAAATATAAATCACATAGAATATAATTAAATAAAATTTAATACAATAAAATTTATTAAATAACTAATAATAATATTTTATATAATTAATAATAAATTGTATATAATTAATAATATTTTATAAATATTTTTATTATTTTAAAATAGAAAATATAAAAACATTCAAATCACAACCATGACTTTTTAACTGGATGATTTCTGTTTTAAAATTATAGCATTAAACTTCCTGCAACAACCATAGTATAAGGGATATAATAGGCATTTATTATATATTACATTCTATTTCATCCATTTTTCAAACAACTTTTCACTACATTACATTATAAATCCTTTTATCTTTCCCAAACAACTTTTCATTATATTACATTCTATTCCATTATAAACTACCCCGTTCCGTTCCGTTCCATTCTATTACATTTTATTCTATTCTATTAATTAACATCCAACTAAACAGGCCCTAAGTTATGTCACTAAATGCATATGCATTTTGGTATCAAAGTAATTTTGGCATAAATGAATTGTAATTGTGACAAAACATATGTTGGTCACCAATATTTTTCTCTTTCTGTGACGAAACGGTTTACCGTTACACGATATTTTAGTTTTTGTAACGAAAAATTTTGTCAATAAAAATTCAATTAATTAGTGTCAACTTAATATTGTCACAAAAATAGAACTATCACTATGATCACTACTATTTGTAATTTAGTGACAAATTTTTTATTGATTGACATTATTGTTTGGATTAATTGTAATGATTTTTTTGTCACTAATACAATGATAATATCTTTTATTATTAAATTGTCACTATGAATACATTAATAATGTCAAATTTCTTTTATCACTAAGTTTTATTACTAAAAGCATATGCAATTTGGCGCCAAAGTAATTTTTTAGGGAATGAATTGTAATTGTGAAAAAATATGTGTTGGTCATTAATATTTTGTTACTATTTTTAATTATTTTAGTGGCGATAACGTTGTAACAATAAATTGAAAATTTGTTACGACCTTATTCGTCATTATTTTATATTATTTGTGTTGACAAATTTGTCATAAATATGTACAGTTACTGTGACCACATAATATTGTCACACATTCCATAGTTTTTAGTGTCGGTACTTTTGTCACAATAAAATGAAGTACTGTTACGACTTTATTCGTTACTACTTTATATTATTTGTGTCGACAAATTTGTCATAAATATAAAAAGTTATTGTGACCATATAGTTTTGTCACACATTCCATAGTTTTTAGCGTCGATACTTTTGTCACAAAATTGTTTTACAATTGTAACCATTTTCTTAAATTAGTCACTATTTTATCAGTGACGGATATATTTGTGACGGGAGATAACGACTTCAAAAATTAGACATTATTGATATTAGTAACTAATATTACCACTTTTAGTAATAACATTTGCTTTAACTAAAAGAACAATTTTTTGTAGTGTAATTTTAGAGGCTCTAAAGGCCCAAACATTGGGATTAAGAACTGGAGTTCAAGACCCTTTTTGCTGTATTTGGTCTTGAGTCCAGAAACAATAGTTATGGATAGCAAATGAGTTCATTCAAAATTAATAAATTAATGTGGTTTAATTAAGTTTAGATTTGAATATTCATGTATAATTAGATTTAAACTCAAATTTAATTTTGATAATTATTTGAATTTGAACAATTATAAAAAAAATTAATTGAAGTTCGAATTAATTTTAATTAGAATCAACAAGTCGAATTATTTTTAAACAAACTTGAAAATTGAACTTTTAGGATTGTGATTTAGACTTCACTCGTTATTAATTCATATAGTCCAAATCAATCTAAATTGAATTTGGTTTTTGAGTTCACAAGGAATGGTTATGGTTAACATGATTTAATTAGATTTAAATTTGAATATTTAAGTATAATTAAACTTGAATTCAAATTTTGATTTGTTATATTTTTTAAATTCGATCAATCACAAAAAAAATTAAGTCTGAATCACTCTGAAATGAAATTAATAAGTTAATTAAATTTAATTTGAAGTCTCTACTTGACTTATTATTAATCCTACAGTATTCTTGAGATCTTGGGCCTTATTGCAACCATAGAAGAAGAAGAAGATGATGATGGGAAAGAAACAGCACTGTTTTGATGATCTTTTCAGACTTATTTTACTCTTATCCAAACATGTTTCTGAAATTTAGTACTTCCAAGTAATGAAATATGCATTCCATCTTACGATGATGCCACCTTATCCTAATCTTTTGTCACCTGTTCTGCAACTTGTCTTACGTTTATGCATTCAATGCAATCACCTTTCACTTAATTTTGGTTAAAATTTGTCTCATTAACTAAAGCAATCAGGACTAAGAGGTTGGAATAAATAAAAATGTATGACAATATCCATTAAAAATATTAATCTACCAAGAGAAAACAAGGTTGACCATATGTTTCACAGGATGGCTACAGTTATCATGAAAAAGCATCCTTGTAGGGGTAACATAATGAGTGTGCTAAAAGTAAAGCTAACATGAGCAGAGAGAACAAACAACAAAGTTAAAGCCCTTCCCAATGAATTATTACAAGTCTAGGTGTTTACAGTTGGAAAGAATAATGGTACTTGATGATGATCATAACCCTATGTCAAAATTTGTATGAAACTGGTACTAGGTAAAAGCAAAGATGAGATGACATAGAGAAAAGCTAATTGTACAAGGTGGGGGAAGAAGGAGTAGCTGGTTAAATTACTAAACGATGCATCTTATTCACTTAAATTCAAACTGCTTGAACAGGACACTCCTTCCCCTTTCTTATACCTGACTTGCTGACCGGAGCATTCGCACGAAATGCTGACTGCCTCGACGGCTCTCCTGTTAGTTTCAGCGACAAACGTGAAGGCTCTATCTCGCCTAGACTGAGATGCGACATGCCGACTAGTTCATCAACATTGACAGGTTCCTTGGGTACAACAGGGACTGGTTTTAGGACTTGATGATGGTGCAGATCTACACCATTCCCTTCTTCTGGAATAGAAACATGTTGAGACCAATATGGATAAGTGACTGGCATATAGGCTGGAACGAATCCAGGAACTAGCGGCATGAATTCATTCGACGTGGAAACGATTGGAAATTCACTTGGCTTTAATTCGGTTAACCCTCCAACGGTTTCTTCAGATTCTTCAACTGATGCAGTTTCCATGGGTTCATATTCTGGGTTCAGCGTGAGGTTCAGGGACGGTAGAGAATCTGCATTATCAGTTTCTCTTGGCTGAGTGGATGGTAACTTTGTTTCTTCAGGCACTGTTTGCGCTTCTGTGGTCTGAAATAAGCACCAAGGTAAAGGACTAAAGAACTCACAATATTATCACTTGTTAAGGACTCATAGTATCATATATTGGATAAGGAACTAAAGCACTCGTACTACTATCAATTGCCTACCAGAAAAGTGTATAAAAACAACTTATCATCTAGTCATAACATGGAATCACAAAGCAGTAGATAAATTGTTCAATGTTACACAGAATCCGTTCGTTCTTTAGAAGTGCCAGCAAATCAAAGATTTGCATCATGTCGGTCCATAGCAGTGATGACAGTCATATTAGTTTCCGTCAACAATGGATTTGAAGCCAGGTTCACTAGTTATTACCACTTAATGCATACAGAAATAGATGTTTAACAGCAGATTTGGAAAAGAAATGCAGATGAGTAGGACAAACCATGTCGGGAACCATGTCGAAAAGGCTGGAGCGCCTCTTTCTTCGGGTGGCATTGGTTTGTCGGATGAAGTACTTTTGCGCATGACTTGCCACCTGAGTAGGAGTCCGAGATACCACGTAACTCCGAGCAATTCCGCGCCAATCCCCTTTCCCTAATTTCTGGAGACCGAATAGAAACATGCGGTGCTCCTCTTCTGTCCATGGGACACCTGAAATCCATATACAGAACAGAACTTGATTTGCTCATCCATTAATCAAACTCATATAACATGACAACAATCACAGAAACAACGGTTTCCTCCACTTGTATAAATCATATTGAAAATGCTAATTAAGCACTAAAATAATGTATAACAGAAACTTCTACACTATTTTCCAGAAATGACAGTATTAAACTTCCTTCATGGCCTCAAATGCAAAGTATCACCTGCCATTCCAAAACTATAATACCAGCAAATTTTGGGGTTAATAATATAAGGAAGATACTTATAATTTCAAGGGTAAAAGATTAGGGGCTCTTTGTAATTTATGACATCCAAATTTTCAAAAGAACCCTTTAGACTTCTGTTTGAAAAAATAACAAAGCAGTAAATAAATCAAATATTGTTAATATAATATACAAAATTAGTTCTTAAACTCGAACTTGAATTTGAGAGCTGATTTAAATCGTCATGTCAACAACATTCATTATTATTATTTTCTAACACATGTTAAGAAAAAGAATTTTTAAAAAATTGAAAATTAAAAAAATCAAGAATATTAAAAATTAGGAATTTTTAAAAGTTATTTAAACTAGGAAGTCCGTACCTTTTACCTTAATTTTAATTTCTTTTTTTAAAAAATTTGTTTGATAGTTAATGAAAGAAGGTCTGGATACAGCCTCTTTGCTATGTAAGAGTAAGGCTGCATACTCAAACCTCCCCAAACTTAAGTGTGATGATGATGATGAAGAGGAGTTAATGAAAGAAGGCATTTTCTCAATATTTTGTCCCTAAATAAATTGTAATTCTAACTAATTTTATCAAAATAAGTGCTTATTATTTAAATTGGATAAAAATATTATGCAAAATTTTACAAATAACATAAAATTAAAATACTTGTGTCGCCGCCTCTCTGCTATTTGGAGGTAAGACTGCATATTACTGGACCTTCTGAGATTCAGTGTGTCACCTATATTTTTACTGGGTTGTTGTTCTTCTTGAAATACTTATTTATGTAGTTATCAAACTAAAATGACCTATTTTTTGATAAAACTGAAACTTAGTGCAATTAATATTAAATACTATTTCTAATCTCACTTAAAAATTAAGTACAACTGACAGATTAATCTTAATTGATTATGAATTACACTCTTGATTTACTTCAAGTCATGTACTAAAGATCATTAACCATTCTACTTAAACTAAAGTAACTCATGCTTATTTATCTAATCAATAAATTAAGATAAAGAATATGTGTATGTGAATATTTACCTTACCCATCTAAAAAAATTACCAATCTTTACCCAAAATTTGTAAAGTAGTTTTTTTTTTTAATTTTTACCTTTTTTTCTTTCGCCGCGTCGGTTAACGGACCCGGACCCGGAGCCATGGGCCGGGTCGTCCGACAAGTAATCGCCGTGAGAAGAGTCTCGGCCGTGATCCGACAAGGGAGAGTCCGGATTGGGAGAAGCGGCGGCGGATGAGGACGAATGGTAGTAGGCCGCCGACAAGTTGCTCATGCTCGCACTCTTCTTTACAATGGACCCGTCGGTGAGCCTCACGCCGAACAGCTTCACTCCGGCGATCGACGACGTGGACGACGTCGACGCCGCTCCCGAGCGCGTCGGACACGTCCGCGTGTTGTGCCCATTTTTGCTGCAGTGCGAGCAGCGTCGTGTCATGAGTCACTTGTCCGAATCACCACCACCACCACCACCGAGTTAGAGAGAGAGAGAGTTAAGAGAGAGAGAGAGGGGGCATGCATAGAAATGGAGAGTCAAGGAGACATACATATATCGGAGGAGGGGTGGTTTGGGGGTTTTGGAAAAGAGGAGCTTTCGATGGGATTAGAGGAAAGCGGGGGATCATACGTTGTGATGATTTGGTTTGACTATTTTGCCCCTTTCTTACAAGATAAGGTTAGTTGTGTTCTTCGGTTTTTGTTAGTTTTTAACTGTCATTGGAAATTCATATTATGAAAATCTCGATACGACGTAGTGTTGATCAACTACACTTCATTAGAGTCATACTAAATGCAATTAGAGTAATTTCCAAGAGATATTAATTCATTGAAAAGCAAAAAGGAAATGTTAAATTCTTGCTTTTTTTTCTAAGATTTTCATTTTTGTCAATTATATTTTCTAATTTGATTTTTAAAATTTAGATTAAATTACTCTGAGTTAAATAATATGAAAATCTAAACATATTGTTCACGCTCAAATTAAGAGCTAAATTAATTAATATGATATATATATAAATTATAGTCTTTCTACCAATTAGGAGTAAGGTTGCGTACTATCAGACCTCCTTAAATTCTACACCTCAGTAAAATTTTTACTGAATATTACAATGGATCTTTTTCGTTTTTATAACTTAATTTGATTAGGGATTTCCTTTTTAAGATTGACTTATTAGTAAGAGGATCTAGAACTTTTGAAAATGCAATTGCTTAACAACTTATTTAATGTTTATTGAAGAGTTTAGTCAATAACCTTTCCTCTTAAAGAGCATCTAACTACAAGTGTTGTGAAGAAACAAGGAAAAATCACATTTTCAATGTGAAATAGAGAGAGGCGTTGGATCAAATATCGGAAAGAGGACCATTCCTTGCTTGACATGAGAGGTATAAGGACATTGATGTCATTGCAACTAAGAAACATTATTGATTCTGTTTGGATAATTTATTTATATTCTTATTGATGAAAATGGATGGTTAGAACATAAACTTAAAAGAAACATAAAGAATAGATTCCATTTACTCTAATAAATCTTATTATAAAAGTCAATTAATTAATAAATTTTATAATTAAAATAAATAAATAAATTTTTATTTAATAATTTTTTTAATTAAATTAAAACTTAAATAAATATAAAAAAGAAACACAAAGATTAAGCTAAATCAAAATCTTAAAAAAATAAAAATATTGATCACGTCGTTTTAACTATTAATTCAGATTAATTTTTGACTTTTAAGTTTGATTTATTTAATAAATCTTATCATAACAATCAATTTATTTATTAATTTTTATTAATTAATAAATTATTATAATCAAAATAAATTAATTAATTTTTATTTAATAATTTATTTTTAATTAAATTTTAAAAATTTTAATAAATAAAAATAATCTCTTTTATTCATATTTTAAATTATTAATTTTATCCGACATAATTACAGAATATGAATCAAACTAGTAATTACAGGGAACGGATTCAACTCTATCAAAAACTGTAGTATCTCTTGTTCTTTTTAACATTCAACTCGTTTATTTTTTTCTCTTCAATTAATAAATAAATTGGATATTAAAAAATAAAACATAATAAATAATGACAAAGTCAAAAATTTAAGATAAGAGAGTCTAAATATTTAATTTTTTAAAATCTTAAAGGATCCAATGTATTATTAGATTTTAAATAATTCCGTTTTTATATACAGCATTGGACTTTCAATTTTTTTAAAAAAATTATTTTTAATATATATATATATATATACTGGACTCAACCAACGCCGTATATGACAACAGTACAGGTGAATGTGTTCCAATTGCCAGGGGATGAACATGGACGATTACGAAAAAAGCCATAAATGTCTACCGAACAGCAGTAATTACTGTTTTGCTTTTGATGATAACGAGTGGATGTTGGACACTAATTATTGTGTTAGTCAAAAGATATTTTGCTTAAATATAGATTAGGTGTCAAATCAATTACAACTCCACCTCAACTCTCTGTCCAGGAACTAAAATTCCGGCTGTAGTAGGTGTAGAGCATGGACCTACCCTAGGTAGGATTAAGTTAATATACAATAATTAGATAGGATTAGACTCATCATTATTTAATACTCCCTGCGATTCATAATAAGAGTCGTTTTAGAAAAATACTCGCTTATTAGAAAGCTAATGAAATTATAGATATACCCTTATTAATATTCCCATAAAATTAGCACGTGAGAGAAATTGCATAGTATTAAATTGCTTTAAAATTATGATCTGTATAATTAAGATGAGAGAAATGAAAGATTAATTTTGGAAGAAAAATTATAGACATGCATACAAAGCCAAGAATGACACTTATTTTAAATAATTAAAATATATCTAAAACGACTCTTATTATAAATTGGAGGGAGTATATCTTAATTAGATATGATTAATTTGTATTTTATGAATATAGTTTGTCTAGATTATTTATGATAGCATCTTGGTACATGGGAGATGGAATAGAAGCATATTCTGATAGGGACATATATAAATGCATGATTGAGATAAAGTAGGATTGAAATAAAATAAAGGTGTAAAAGATCTTAGGAGATTTTGATAATTCTGTACTGATAATTTTGTATTAACCCGATCTCATCCACACAAATATGTAAGACTAAAAAAAAAAAAGATAAGATCATCTAGACAGAATTGATACAAGATTATGAGTACATAAAATTTTGTCTCTTCTTAATCATCAAAGATCTTTAATTAATTAATTTACAAGATGATGTTACCTAACACCAACTTAATAATTAATATCTGTTGTAAAAAAATAATTATAAGTGATGTATTAAAACATCGACCGTCCATTTATCATGTGTCTTAATCTTTCTTTAATTATCTTTCGTGCTTCTCCGAGATAACTCTTAGCATTTAATACTGATTAAAAAAGGACAAGCTTGTTTCCCATGTGTCTATTATAAAAAAAACTGGGGAGGACAACCAAAGCATGGCTTTTCTCTTAGCACGCCTAACGGCATGTTTGGTTGAGTAGAATAATTATTCTATTATTTATGTATTTTTAATAATTAATTATTTTTTTGTTTAATTGAGAAAAATAATGGAGATAATAACTAATCTCATGTTTAATTATTCCTATACTTTTAAGAATAGTTAAAGATACATTTTCTCTATCTTTACCTATTCTATAAAACGCAAAATAGGTATAGCTAATAATAATAATTATTAATCTTCTTCTTCTTTTTATTATCATTATTAGTATTCTTATTATTATTGTTGCTGTTATTATCAATATTATTAATATTATTATTAATTTATTCTTATTGTTATTATTTATTAATTTTCTTCTTCTTTTTTTTATTATTATTAAAATTAATAGCAATAACAAGAAAATTAACAATAATAATAATAATAAGGAAATTAATAATAAGAAAATTAATAATAATAATACTATAATATAATAATAATAAGAAAATTAATGTTAATAAAATAAAATAAAATATTAATATTAATAATAAGAAAATTAATAATAATAATAGTGAAGGTTATAATGAATATTTTGGTCTTTTTGTTAATTATTTTTTGTTATTTTAAATTTATATTTTCAAGCAATATTGAGATATATCATTATTTAAAAATTTAAAAATAAACAAACTAAATAATACATATTCTATTTTATCCCTCTTCTAATTTATTTTTAAGAATAAGTATTCTATTCTCTTTCTACTTTAACAATTGAAGCAAACACTCTTTAAGAGATATGCTTATCCTCTTCAGCATGATCCTTTGCCTTTCTCACTTTTAGTATTATTGTTTTTTTTTTCCTTTCATTTTCATTAAAAGAAAATGTAATGCACGCTTCTCGATACCCATCATTGTCAATATTAGATTACAGGCATAGACAGCTCTATGTAAATTTAATAGGGTAAAAAGGACATATACAATGAGAGATTGCCTCGAAACATGCTTGTGGAAGAGATATTTATGTGGTTCACCAATAGAATACGCAGCCCCTAAGATAAAGCTACTCAAGAAGAACCTTATCTCTTAACATGTACAGAAAGAAGAAAAGAGAAGATTAAAAGATTGATATGTACTGTACGGCGGTGTGAATGGGCAAGTGGATAAAAAAGAAGGGTGCAGCTTGCATGTATAATTGTATAAAATTGCCACGTACTTTTGTGGATAAAAGAAGATCGGAACAAAGTCAAAGCTTGTGGCAGGCCTTTGGTAGAAATAGATGTTCAAAGATGACCTACAGCCAACCCACTTTCCTCAAAAACATATGATCGATAAAACTATAATATCTCCGACGAGATATTCCACGATTCCATGTGCAAGATTCTCAGTAGTTTCAGAGACTTTATTCAATTTACCACAAAGGGTTTTCAGATTTGTGAGGATGAGGCATAGCCACGTCAAGGCAAAAACAGTACAGGAGGAGGAGTGTTAATGAAGTTCAGATCTTCTGTCTAATTTTATAGTATCTTATTATGTCTAGTGAATCTCAGCTATTTATTTATGTGGATCTCACATAAGTCCTGCATAAATAAATACAGGTCTTACAAAAATAAATAGTTAAGATTTACTGGATATAATAAGACACTATAAAATTAGACAGAGAATCTTGTCTGGTGTTAATGTGTTTGCTTGTTCCTTCCTTTCTTCGAGACCTTCTGTCTCATCAGAGACGTCATGTACTAAGTCGCTTTAACTATTGTAGACTTTGCTGGTGTACTGAACCTAATACCTTGGAGTTAGGGGCTAGCATCGCTCTTTCAACGTGTGAATTACTGTGAAAGCTGCAGCTTGCTTTAATCGTGGGACTCCTAATCCTAAGATATATGTAAAAGTCAACATAGTATTCACAACAACTCAGAATGTAAATTGTACATCTTAAATGTAGAATTTAAGTACAGGTAAAGTTTGCTCAAAAGTTCAACGGGTTTGTAGTTGGAAGAGGACTTAATGTGGTCATAAGCTTAAACAACACGGGAAGAATATTCGTAAGTCTTCAGGTTATCTGGGAAGCTTTTGTCCTACTGATAGATATTTATAAGCCGTCAAAATTGACACGTATCAAACACATGAAGAATGCAATTTAGAAACAACTTATTGGATAAGGATAATGTATTTTAGAGTTCATGGGATATATCAAACTTTGGTAAACAAATTCTGTCACCTATATACCCAAAAAAAAAAAAGGAATTCTTATATTCTAACTTATCTCCTTAAATCTTTTTTCTTAGTTTTCGGGATTGGGATTGCAATCGACTTCACTTAGTGGAAGAGAGCATTTCATTATCACAAACTGTTTGATACTTTCTACCGCCTAATACAAAATAATTATATCCAAACTACAAATTATAACATTTAAAACGACTTTTAATATGGTTTGAAAATTTTCGAAGAGGTGTAGTAGTTTTACAAAATCTTCGATTTGATCATAATCATTTCTAACACGATCAAAAACAGAAAAATTAAACACACAAACGTAAATCGTCATCAAAATTTATTAACGCAATTCGATACATCTTGCTTATGTCTGCGGAGCCCTTGTTAACTTAATACTTTCACTAACGACAATAGTTTTATACAAGGCTTTGTTGAGTCGACACCACTTAACTTTTGACACTATCCCTCTTCCTCGCTACTCGTGAAAATATTTCATACCCAATAATACGACTATCTTGTGTTAACCTCAACTTAGGATTTTTCTCAACAATGACTGATAATAAAGATAATAATAAAACAACTCAAGTGATTAAAATAATAAAGTCATTAAAAAAGACAATACTTGAGATAAAAAAGCAACTTTCTTAAATATACCGCTTCTTCAACGAAAAAACAGGAAGTTGTCTACCAAGAATGCGGTTGTGAACCTTCGATAATGTCACTGAGATATCCTACGCATTGTAGCAATAAAAACTCAGTAAAACAACAAACATCTCATTATCGAAACGTTAATCCAATAAAATTGCAATACCCACAACAACTGCTGGAGTTTTTCACATAAACAACACGAAACGTTGCAGAATTTTGAACTATAGAATCCACACCAATTGTTGGAATTTTTTGCACATTAACATCATTAACAGCAACCACCAAAACGTACACAATTAACACTCAATCAGTCTAACAAAAACTACACTATCAACCATAATTATCAGCACAAGAAACATGCAAAACACCAAAAAAAAAATCACAGCTACCAAGACTCCAAATCAACCACAAAGACAGCCCACCATTTTCGTTCAAAGGTTGGAGAAAAATGTAGCTATAAAGTGGATTCTAATAACATAAAATCAGCTACAAAAATCATCCAAGATAGCCCCAATAATCTCAACTGCCAAATCACCAATTAATTTTCATTTTTCCACACCCAAAAACAATAACCATTCAACCCATACTTCACATGAAACACAACCCCAAAAATCCACCCTCAAATGACATTGAAGAGTAGAATAAAATGCACAACTAATTCAAGCAATTACCAAAAGAAAATCACAACTGCACCAGAAAACTCATCACGCACACTAGCCAAAAAAGCAGTCATGGCAGAAGACACACAGCAGTGAAGCACATCAACGGCACACAACAAAAAGGAAATCACAACAGAATACCATCCAACTCAATAGTTACACGATTCTCAAAGAAGTCTTCATAAGATTGAGTTCTACCTTCATATAACCTCTTATCAAATATTATCTAAGATTGTAATATCCCGTCTTTTAGATTGTTGAAGGATTTAAAGTGTTAGACTATTGAGTCACATAAGTGACATTGTATAGAATGAATTTAGTACATTTGAGACATGATTTTATGATTGTCTTCATATGCATAAAATTAGCATATACACATCAGTTGCGAATTAGACAAATTGCACTCAATTGACATATTCAGGGGTATGAAACTAAAATGAATGTGGCATGAATGTAAATTTCTAATGTCTTGTATTTTGGTTTACCAGTGACAAGAATTAATGGATTATAATTGGTAACTTGGAATAAATTGTTATAATTGCATAATTGATGAATTAAAAGTGTATATTTAGTTTAAGAAAAATGTCAAGTGGCAAAACAAGTTGATACATGAAAAGTTAGGATAATTAAGTCTATGAATAAGTGACATTTGACATAAATAAATGAGTGACATTTGGCATAAGAAATTAAGTGACAAATAGCATCAATAATTGAGTGATAAATGACCTAACATATTGGTGACAATTGGTAGCTTATATATGGGACAAATGGGATGCAAGCGTCGAGACAAGTGTTAATAAGAAATGGTGACATCTTGCACCTAATTGAATTAGGCTAAGGCAACATATGTTTTTGTTGGAACATTCTCCATTTTCTTCTTCTCTCACCACCGAAACCTGCTTCAATCTCCCATCCTTGTATTTTGCTTGAGCTTTGCTAAATTTCCATAATAAATATATGCTTTTATCCTTCACAAGATAGCTATATAACCAAAATATTGTAGTTCTTGTTATGGTCTTTTATCCTAGCCAAAAACCAATCTATTCTTACCTTGAATTGGTGATAATTTTGCATGCATGGAAAGCTAAGTTAGCTTGATCATTGAGGTGGAAATTTGAGCTAGACAAGTAAAGTGTTGCTCTTCATGGCATGTTATAATCGAAAGTTTATGATGACTGAATTGAGATGGATTGTATATGATGTTGATGATGAATTGTGTTGGAAAATGATACTTGGATATTTTTATGTCTTGTTCTTGATGTATAAAAACTGTAGGTTATAGGTTATTTTATGGACGAATTTGTAACATCCCATCTCCGATGGGAAGGGTAAATTGGTCAATTGGGACAGGCTAGTGGTTTGCATTGCATACTGTGATTGAACATTCATTTTGACCTC
>JAOTIZ010000005.1:3392375-3404783 GCA_027123425.1 Erythroxylum panamense
GCGATCGGTAATTAGTGTACTAATAAATTATTAATCAGAATTATAAATTTTTTAAAAAATTAGGAATAAATTTAAAAGAAAATTTGTGTATAAAATAATTACTTATACATAAAAAATTATGATAAAATTATCTATAATTTATTTCATAAATAATAAAATTACTATTAAATTAAATTTTTTATATCTGGTTATAGATTATAAAACTAAATATATTAGTTTAATACAATCATATTTAATATTTTTGAATATTATATATTTTATATTGATAATATATATACTCTTTAATATATACATTAAAGTAAAGTAAAGAAATTGTATACAATCATATATTAAACGAGTATTTAGCAATTCTATAAAATTTAAATTTTATTTTATAATTTTAAAAATTATCTAAAATAATATTTAATATAAAAAACATTGATACCAAAACATTTCTAAAAATAGTTAAATTTAATTAAACTCAAATAATCTAAAGCCCAATTGACATCAAACCAGGAAGAGTTTTGGAATTCGGCGTCAAGGCCCTTGAGCTGCCATTCTTTTTCTTTTTGTGCACTGGCAAGAGTAACTACATACACATGTTGATCTGATATTACCAACCACCAAGAGGCTTTTGTGATTGATGTTAGGTCACCAGAGTGTTGTCACTTTCAAGAATTTGAATCAATTTTCATTTAATATTTTTGCAAGTCTACAACAACCTTTTTTCCTGATACTCCATTGATGCAACTAACAGCACCTACCAAAGCTTCCTTCTTTAATCTTTACCCACCATGTGACTTACAGGATAGGGCATGGGGAAAAAATAAATGAAACTGACTGTTGTCACTGAAACTGAATCAAGTTCTTTTTTCATCATCATCTTTTGTTTTTCCTGGCTTTTTTAATCTTCCTAGGACTGTATTGAAACTTAATGCAACAAATTACGACAACTTTGGCCGGCCGGCAGGCAGGCTGTCCCGCCCCTTTCACCGGTAGCTACGATAAGAAGGGCTATACATGGAGCTCTCAGCACAGTGCAACAAGTCCCTTGGTTGAGGGAGGCGAGAAGCCAAACCTGTTCAAGGTTGATAGATAAGCAACATGCACCTATAGTTGTACACTACCACATTATAATGGCAAATGTATCAGAAGCATAGCTAAAAGAGGTTTTACCAAGTTCATAAGCTTTAGCAGCCACTTTTGCAGCAATATGTGCTGAAATCTTTCTGATGTTAGTAAATGGTGGGTATATGCGTCCATTGTCAAAGTCGTCCTGCGTTACCTGTGAAGCCAGAGCTTGTGCTGTACCAAGTGAACATGCACGAAGACACAAGTTAGTTACAATCTTTCCATATTCATTGCCTTAAAGTACCAAGTTAGTCTTGAAAAACATTAATCTTGGAAATGCTACAATCGGGCACTTACAGGCTGCCAGAAGCATATCATCATGAACACGGATGGCACCAGACATAAGCAATCCCAGACCAAGTCCAGGGAAAATGTAGGCGTTATTTGCCTGCAAGAAGGGGAAGTTGAAACAATGATCATTAATCTATATGTCATATCCACCAAACTCAAGAAGTCACTTGGACTTTAAATCCTACCTGGCCAGGGACATAAACTTTCCCCTCATATTCTACAGGAGGAAATGGGCTCCCACTTGCAAAAATGGCACGACCCTGGACATGACAATGAGAGGAAGATAGTACATAAGCATCAAATTACGTAATGAAGGAAAGCTAGATAACTTTCCGCTCCGAAGATAGCTGATGAAACAGACTTATAAGGAGATAGATTAGCATATACTACTTGCAGTACCTGGCTCCAAGTGTAAGCTTCTTCTGCTGTACATTCAGACTGTGAGGTTGGGTTGGAAAGGGAGAGAATAACGGGTTTCTGCATATATATGAAAGTTAAGTTATCCTTCCAAACATGATCCAACACAGAAGTGAATGAATATACAGAACTTTACCTCATTGAAGGAGGCCATAGCCTCAACCACTTCTTGTGTAAATGTCCTTCCTACTCCTGAAGTTCCAATTAACACTGTGGGCTTAATGTCCTGATGACATAAGAGAAGACAACAAAGAGACTTAAGATATCATTGTTTTCCTTTACTAAGAAAATGAAGGATGAGGGGAAAGAAGGACGGAGTTCGCACATTAACAGCTTCCAAAAGAGTTTTAATAGGTTCATGCTCATGGGCCCAGGGCTTCTTGAAATGTTGGAGTGATTCTCTTCGGGAGCTAACAATCAATCCCTGCAAAGTAAATTGCAAGTTACGCAATTGGATAACACGAACATAACGAAGCAAATAAGCGTGCTAGAAAAAGCTAGAAGCACTAGCAGGCCGCTACCTTTGAGTCCACAAGCCAAATATTCTTACGAGTCTCTTCCAGCGGCATGTTCGTCTGCATTTAAAATTCATCTTTCAATTACAACTGTTTCAATTTATTTGATATCTATATTCACTTTCTCTAGGAAAAAATTTGTCAAGGATTATGCAACCGGACCTGTTTAGACATCTCAAGGGCTATGAGTTCGGCAATTCCAGTGCCAGCCTGTAAGCAGATAGTTGCAGAGATTAAGACAAAAGTGTCTCTATTACCATACAACTAGCAAAAATAATGCGGATGGTGGTTCGATGTTGTCAGTGTTGTTTTGAGGGCTATGTATATAGACGTGATATCTGAAAAAACTACATAAGCAACTATCAGAATATCTGAAGACACTGAATTTGCTTTCCCCTATCTCAGCTTGGGTAGATTCCAACTCTTGAAGATTCACAAAATCCTAAAATGTTTTCCTTATTTATAGTGAAATTTTCAATTTTTAGGTGATTCAACAGTATCAATACAACGTAGCATCAGCTCACCTCTCCAGCACCAAGAAATAAGAACCTTTGGTCAGCTAAGGTCCCTCCAACTAATTTTAGAGCTGCAATAAGTCCTGCTAGGACCACAGATGCAGTACCCTGAAATTTTAAAGGAAATATAAGGAAAGTTACAAGACTGCATATGAAACATACTTAAAATTTTAATAACGGGAAATGTAAAGGTATTTACCTGAATATCATCGTTGAAAACAAGATGAGTTGTACCGTATTTTGCAAGTAGATCGAAAGCATTGTGATTTGCAAAGTCTTCAAACTAAAATTTTATGATTACATCAATGCATGCAAATAAACAATCCATATCAAACAAAACAACAAATAAAAACACGAGGTCCTTGAAAGATAGTAACCGGAAAAATACCTGAATTAGGACCTTTTCACCATAATTCTGCTTGACTGCAGTCATGAATTCATGCAGTAGTTCAGCATATTCCTACAAAAAAGAATACAAAAGAAAGAGAAACCGCTTCAAAAAAATTGTAAGAGTAAGTGTACATGCGACGAGAAGATCCAAATAAGATGGATGATAACCTGTCCAGTAGCCCTTCTCTGCCTGAGCCCTATGTAGAACTCATCATTTAACAGGTTCTCATTGTTTGTGCCCACATCAATTGTCACAGGTAAGCACTGTCAAACAGCCATGAGTAATTACTTTTCAGATGATTATAAGGAAGATTAAGCAAAATGGAATGCTGATCACATTCTATTCCTGTATGTTCATTCCAAATTAGTACCTTATACAGACATCAACTATAAAAATAATGGGACAAAATGAAGTACTAAAACAACATGAAAACTTTCTAGAGTTCATAGACAGCAATATCACATGGTCTAAATTCTGCAATATGGAGGCTCACGCCTTAAAGGCAATAATAGAGCAGTCAGACCCATATTCTAAACCTTATTGATTCTTTTAAAATTTTGGTATCACAAACAAGGCAGCTTATCTAGGTTACATGTCCTGATAGACTAAAGTATCAAGATTGAGATCAAGAGAGACGGAGTACCTATATATATATATACACATATATATATTTAACTACTTACAGCTGAGGGACGAACTCCACCAAGTGCTGTATACAAGGAAAGTTTCCCCACAGGGATTCCCATACCCTAAAAGTAACAGGACTAAGTCAGTTACATATGAATGAACATGCAAGTGTATTGCTTGTGAAAGTGAGAATGAGGGAGAGATGCAAAAGCATAGAAAAATGGCAAAAGTAAATTATTTGAAACTTTTTAGTCGAGAGCTCACATGGCATCCAAGGTCGCCTAACCCTAAAATGCGCTCACCATCAGTGACAACAATTACTTGAATATTCTTCTCAGGCCAGTTCCTCAGTACCTCAAGAATTCTTCCTCTGCATAAAGCCAATCGGTAAGCTTCTAACGAGAAAGAAGATAGCATGTAACAGGAATTACTTGGCCATATTATAAGCTAGGATTAGCAGTTGTACTTCTCTTTCAAACTGATGTAGAGCCCCTGAGGACGGCTGAATATACTACCATATTTCTGGCAAGCTTCACCAACAGTTGGAGTGTAGACAATCGGAAGCATCTCCTCAACATGATCAATAAGAAGCTTGTAGAACAGCTTTTCATTTCTTTCCTGCAATTACAGTAGTAAATTTATTTTCCAAGTAGGCAACATGTAGTTAAGGTCCAAGAATATTGCTTCAACCAAAGAACAAAATGAGGCATGGAATGCATTTTTTTCTCACGAGTATTTGCATGTTCAGGTTTATGCTTCTGACTTGTAAGTCTAAATTAACTTAATCACTTAAACTTAATACATCTCATGTCAAGGGATGCGAAGAAATGTGCAATTACCTGAAGGTCCATCATAGCCATGTATCTCTGAATTGGAACTTGATACTGGCGTATAATATGCATCATTTTCTTGACCTGATAAAGATAAGTAGCAGAAAGATTAAATGTGTTTCATCAAAAGATTGGAATACGAACTTAAGAACCACTTAGAACATGGATAAATATGGCATCAAACCTGGAGCTCCTGAGAAACAACTGTTGGGGGCAGAAGGCCTCGCAGGTAGTGAGCATCCCTCTCCTTATCAGTGAAAGCAAGCCCTTTATTATGGTGGGGATCTCGTAACAAAGTGTATCCACTGCAGCCAGAAAAACGAAAAAAGGCTAACCCATAACCAGCTGTACCAACATAGGTTCTTAAAGAAGCACAACAAAGAAGAATAAGTAAAAGGAGCCTAAATTGAAACAGATATGAGAACTTATCAGGGAAATTGAAGAATGTAAGTCAGGGAGGAAGAAAGGAATTTGTTTCAGGGGTTAATTAGTGCCAGAAAAGATTCCAGATTAAGTACTTAATCTTGCTGCATATGTTGCTCTTTTGAGTAAATGAAACTCATAGTCGAAGTTCCACTTGGGATCATGACAAAGAAAATGTGAAATTCAACAAGCCAAGGAGTTCATAGAAAATAAAACTAAATATTGCCTAAACCAACGACCTACAAGAGACATTGGTGATATCGACATCCATTAAGCAACAATATATGGCTAGTTAAAACTTACCTGGCAACAGAGAGAGCCCAGGGTGTCACAAGCTGGTCCTCGGTGGCTGTGTCCTCGCCATAAACATCCTGGACACCGCCGGCAACAGCTGTTTTGGCGTCCATCTCAACAACAGACGCTCCATCTCGTAAAGCCTTCAATGTGCTCTCCATAACTACACTGCCGTTTAAGTCCCTATCGGAACTTACAGCTGCTACGATCTTCAATGAAGAAGGAGCTGATGGGACTAGCCCTCTATGCCTCCCGGAAAACGGGCTACAAGAGCCTGAGATGCTCTTGTTATTCTGTTCGACACACGAATAAAAGACATCGTTTTATCAAGCACAGTATTTGATAAAACGAATCGAGAAGAAAACAAGTGAAACTTTCTAGATTGGCATGAATCCAACAACTTTTTACTCTTCCTCTTCTTCATGAAAAAAATCGAAGTTTTGATTTTGATTTTTTTTGGTTGCAAAATCTCATCTGAAATGGTCTTATGAGGAGAGCTGAAAATTGAAAATGGAATCTAAACTTTCGCAATGCAGTTGGATTGAAAAAGTTTCAATTTTGCATAATTTTTGCAACTTAGAATTCGTGACAAGTTCCAACTGAGAGATCCAAAGGGGACAAAAGCCAAGAAAACGAAAGCTAGAAAAGCAAATAAGACAAAGATAAGGCGAACTCATTAGAAGCTGAAAGGGCCAGCATGAGACATTAATACATAGGATCAAAGTTGGTTTCAGAAATTAAAAATTAATAATCTTTTGATATCATGAATAGACACTGAAAGAACAGAAACGTATCAGAAACGCAAAGCAGTCAAATTTCATCGCAAAAAGACAAAATTTTGCTAGATGGACGGAAAGCTAATCGATAAACACGAGACCATGCATTAACCATACAAACATGTTTAATTTTAAAAGATGTGAAAAAGAAGAATACCCAGAAACGGATATGAGCTTGAAGAAGAACAAGGACGTGAAAAATCCAAACTTTGAAGATTAAGATGTGAAATGCAGAGATAGGAAAACAATGTAGCTGGATCTTTTGAACAACAATGAGAAGCTGAATTTGGAAAAAGAATGAGGTTTGGTTTATACTTACCAAGAAACTGCTTCTGTTCAACGAGATCATAGCGATAGGAAGTGTAAGGAAAGACAGAGTCTTTCGGTTGTTATAAGCAGTGGACCGATCTCACTGCGTTCCAGATAGAAAAACCAGACGATATAATAGACAGTAGAGAGAGTCTTCAGGGAATGGCACACGCGCACAAGAAAAGCTTCCTTCTTGTTTGCCTTTTTAGTCTCTCCTCTTCTCTCTCTCTAAAGCAAACAAACCCAAAAATCCAGGCAGCGAGAGAGAGAGAGAGAGGAAGAGGAGGGCTGAATGAATATGGCGTTCGGAGAAACAGCAAGGAAGCAGCCTAATAACGTGTCTGAACGCTCTTTCATTGTCACACTCCCTCTACAGAAAATGACGAGTATCAACTGATATTTGTCTGAATATTACCTCTGTGCCATTGAGCCCCTCGTGGGACATCATTGTGTTCGTGGTCGTCCATCGGCATGCTTGGATTTGTGGTTGTGACCTTGAGATTGCTTGTGCATAGCGATATACTGCCATAGGTTAGGTGGTGAAACGTGAAATGTCATGTGCCTCGGCTCCGTACCATGTCACCTATCCAAACATGTCGTTTTATATGTAAACAAATCCAAAACGACCTCATGTTGAAGTGAAAACAGAGTTGAAACAAGTTAGGTGCCAAGTCTCATCTAACAATGTTACACATGTTTACGATGTAGTTATCTTTAGTTTCAAGTGTCCGTACCATTGACAATGTAATAAAAGTAAGGTAAAGAGAGTAAAACTAGTGTGTTGATTGGCTCGCCAATTATGCTTTTATTTTAAGACTCGGGTTTATCATTTTTGATAGAGCACCTTTCGAGTATGCCACTCTTCTTCTAAAGACCCCTCTCGAAGAATCTTATAATTTGTGTTATTTCCTTTGTAAAAATAAATAAATAAATGTAAGCTAAAGACTATTATATAGTAAGTGTTGTTATATAAAAAAATTATAATAAATCCTTTTTTATCTTTTAATTAATGATTAAAAAATTTAACTAATTTGACTGATTTTACTATAAAAAATCTTAATTCAGCAAATTTTTGATTTGTTTATTAAATTTTTGACTGTATTTATTTTAATAATTTTTATTGTGAATAACTGATAAATTTATTAATTAATCGATTAATTTTTATAAATTAATAAATTGGTCATTAGTTGGCAAAAATAATTTCTTTCAATCGGATTTTAAAATTTTCAATTTTATTCGATCTTTAGTCGATTTTATAACAATGTAATATTAGATGAACCTTCTATATCTTAAATATCTTACATCAAGCAAGTTATTTAATAATATAATTATTTAGTAATATTTCTGCTTTTTAATGTATTATTTCTAAATTATTAAAATAATTTTGTAAAGACAATCTTCGATATTTGCTTACGAAACCTTGTCATTTTCTTACATGCCAAACATAAGATAATCCATGAGAAGAAAGAGTTTTGAGAATCCATGGAATAAGACACTTTCCAACGTAGAATCTGAGAATGACAAGAAAAGAAATATGTTTTTGGGGACTCCTCAGTCCTCCCAGAATATTTCCATCACCAACTAGAGATCAAGTTGCAGGGTTTGGATACGGCTTTATCTGTTATCAACACCAAAATGACAAATCCTAAAGAACCAAGCTGTTACTTTCATGGATGGATGTGTATATCTTCTAATTTTCTTACATTATCATCTTTTTTTTTAATGTAAAGGGAAAGAGTACGTCATATACTAATAAGACGGGAGAAACTGCGTCCCGAGTAATCTTCTAAAAGAAGATGCTGGCACTTTAAAGGAGGAACATCAAAATAAGTGATCCTAATGTCGTCAGGATATGCCTGCGTAGTAAGTCAGTCCGTACATCTGTTACCTTTTAGGTGCATATACCGATAAACAACAGCCCAATTTCTAACGAGGAGCTCGTTACATTATCATCTTTGATATCTGCTAATTGGAATAATCATTTAGCATATTTAACATACGAATCTCGGGGAGGTCATGTGTGAACAAATAAAATAGTTAAGTAGAGAGAAGCCATGGTCTGGTGATCATCATCATCTGACCTCTACTTGGCCACTGGCCTGCAACCAAAACCTACGCAAGTTGCAGCCAACTGTGTGAAACAGTAACTTTGACAACTACTGCCTGTCGTTACAATCGAATTGTGCAGAGCGGAGGGCCACTTCCTTTATATTTCTGATACTTCAATGATATGTACTACCACTCACCTACGTTTCTCAGCTTTTAAGCTTTCTTCTCATTCCTTGTTCACATGGCATCTTCTTCTCCCAATTGGTGTGAGGTTCCCATAAATTTCTTTATCTTTCTTTCCCTAGTTCTTTGTATAATATAGAGATGCATGATATGACCATAACAAGAAGCAGTTGGGTTTGCACATCCTTGTGGGTAATAACAAAGTGTAGGTGAGAGTTGGCCAGTGTTGTTACTTGTTAAGCCTAATAATACAGATCCTCCTCTTAATCTATTTTTCTTATTTTTATAATTTATAAATCATATATTTAAAATTAAAAATCACATTCAATCATTGGTGTAGCCCTCCCCAATTTGTTAAAGCTTTGTCGTGGCTCCTTAATGAAAGTGATTTGTGACAAATGAGGGATTCAAGGACCCGTTTGAGTAAAGGCTTCTCACAACCTCACACATGAAACATGTTTTTAATGATATGGACCCAAGAAGAGTTCTGCCTCTAATGTTATACACGTTAGTACAATAACTCTCACATATTGTAATTATTGTTTAAGAATAAAGTTGTGTATTATTAGACATCTTTAACCAGTGGTCGGTCTGACCGGTTTGATTGGTAACCGGTCGACTATCCGGTCCGGTTAACCCATTAAAACCGGTTCTCAATTAAACTAGTGAGAACCGGTCAAAATCGATCAATTGACTGATCGGACCGGTCAAACCGGATCGATCCGACCACTGGTTCAATAATTTTTTTTAAAATTTTTTAGTATATTTTTAAAATTTTTAATATTTTTAATATTATATATAATTATTGCATAATTATGACGTCACACAGGTTCGATCGGTGGTTGAACCGGTTGAATCGGTCAAACCGATGACCAGTAAAGCCTCCGGTTTGATGACCGGTCCGAGTTTCAAAACACTGGTATTATTAGACATCTTTACACAATCATATCAGCGAGATTTTTACTGAATTGTTATTAAAATATTTAAAATTTTAGAAAATTTAAAGAATTAACTAAATTTTAAACCCATTTAAAATTTTTAAAGTATGTTCTCATCAATTATTTAAATCTATTATTGAAAATAAAGTAGATGGTCAAGTGGTTTCTTGTTAAACCATTCTTCTTCCTCGAGTTGGAGTCCAACCAACCATTTGAGAAACATTAGCCCATTAAAAGTTTTCATCCAAAGACACGGCTTTGTGCATAATCTTCCTCGTCGACTAGAAAAGGGGTTTGTATATGGTAAGGTTTGTGCAAGTTGTGACGTGAAACTTTAGAGGAATTGAAAAACCAAGTATGGATTTTGGACCGTAGAAAATGGCGGTGGGAGACAAAATGGTTGTTCGGTGGTCCTTTGGTGGCTCCCAGACCTCCACAAGCTTTAGCTTTCATCAAACATTGTCCGCATCAACAATTTAAACACTTGGGTTGTGTACACTGTACAGTCAAATTGGCGGAGCTTTTCAAGTTGGGGGGGTTAGGTTCTCACAAGTTGTTAGAATCTAATTTCAAGATGCCAACTTTAGTCTCGTTTCATCGAAGTGTTGGGACTTTGAAGTTTTACTCTACGAGTCCAGTCCAGATAAACTGCTCATCAAAACTCAAGACCACATTTTTTGACTGACCACAAGTTTGTTCAGAGGCATTACTGAGTTATGATCGTTGTCTCATTTGACTCTAGCTGAATTTAGTTGAAATTGACCCTGGAAAACTGGAAATTTCTTTGAAGTGACAGATGGGTTTTGATAAGCAGGCGGCAGGCAGGCCTCAAGTTTCTGCGTAAGGCTTTCGTGGTGATGATTATGCTTATCGGATATTAATGATGATTTTCTTGAGTTTTTTCATATAAAACAAGGGATTTATGAGATTAGAATAAGAAAGTTGTCTCTAAACATTTCATCATGATTAAAGAAATACAAAGACATTATTAATTCTCTCCAAGTAAGATGGCATTGAGCTAGACAGGACCGACTCTGGGAAAGTATGGTCCGAATCCAACCTGAAACTCTGTGCTGAAGTCAAAATAGAAAAGGTCCCTATCTTGTTTGAAAGTTGAGTTTACTAATGCAGTACGCAAACAAGAAGGCAAAGAAGACCGGAAAGCCAACCAAGACTGCAGCAACAGGTCCCATGAAGTCTGCTCTGAATCCAAAATGGTTTTGTATGTACCATTTAATTGTAGGATCAGGATGTTCACCAGGAACTTTAATTCTGTCTTCGACATCTCCATATTGAGATAAAATCAGCCCATAAACTGTCCATGCCAAAGGGCAAATCCAGTAGTACCAAGTCCACCACTTGGGAATTCTCTGAAATTTGAGGAGGAAAAAGATTAAATTTTTTCTGTTTGGTGATTAGTAAATTGATATATGGAAGTGAAACTTGTTTAAGTATGAACTTACTGGTCTGGGAATGAAGAAGCCAGAGAAAAGATTGAAGAGGGAATAGAATGCTGCTGCTAAGATAGCTGCAACTTGGTGGTTTGGAGTGACTGAAACAGTCATCATTCCATAGTACGTGAAGTAGAGAAATGAGAAATATGTGATGAAGAAGAACCAAAAGAATTTTGTTGCTGTCCATTCAAAGGCTACCATGGCATACACAATAAGGGTGTAATATACAGCTTGGACAAACACGTAAGGTACTTCAGAGAAAACCTGCGACATCAGATGATTATGTTCCAATATGATTACGAGAGTTCATCATTCCATAAATGTTATTAACGTAAATTTGTTTGTTCCTTTTCCTTAAATCTACTTGAAACTCACCTGTGCAAGGGCATAAGGCAGTGCAGAGTACATTCCAGCAGCTCTTTCTCTGTAAAACACAGTTCTTTCGATGGCTATTACTGGCTGTACTGTCGAGCAGTTGTTGAGACCCACCAAGAAAACAGAGGAGTACATGGCACCAATAATTGTTGTAAGATCACCCGAGCTATTCCTGATTCATACACGAATGAGAAGTTAATATCTTCGAGTGTTCCTATAAAGTAGGAACTTTTGATGTAGACACAGACCTCTTCTTGCCAACTTTCCAGAATATAGTCCCAACCATAAGGGCAGCACAAAATGTGAAGAAGTATCTGACAAGATTATAAGCAGGACTTCTCCAGTAACTCCAGCTTTGCTTCCACAGGCAAGATTTGAACTGCCCCCATGTAGACTGAGAATACTGAGTCGCAAAGTATAGATCTTTTGCTCCTGGTGGCGGTGTACTTACCTCCTGGACCAAAGCCTTGTTTCTCCTGCTCATAATAAGACGAGTTATGCACAAAACTTAAGACCATATTTAAGACTGATATTGTATGTTTTTGACGTACTCATATAAGGATGATGATTTGTAGTATTCAGCAAAGTCAATTCCAAGCCTCACTTCAGCTGCTACTGAGCTCACTTCAAGCATCCATGTTGCTGGATTGTAGTCCCCTTTGATCTTAGGGACTCCAGGAATTGCCTGTTAAAAGGTTGGCTTTCGTGAAATAAGATACTGATAATGTCTGTTAAACTAGTAGATTAATATATCTAGAGGAGATATATTCACCTCAAAGTATTCAATGACCTTAACAGAGTTTCTACCCAGTGGTCCTGCATAGATCACTTGCCCCTAATTCGACAGTATTTAAAGGATGGGTCGTGGGCCGGGTTGCACAGTGAGACAAAATTTCTATTTTTGGGTCGGG
>JAOTIZ010000005.1:3412022-3472211 GCA_027123425.1 Erythroxylum panamense
TTAAATTTATTTTAATTCGTAATATAAATACGTATTTGTTATATCAAATTTATATTATTATGATTTTTTAAGATAAGATTGAAGTAAAATAAAAAAAATCGTAAAAATTATTTTATAATTTAAAAATCCAAAATAGTATTTTAATCTTAATTATAATTATGTAATGAAATTAAGAAAATATATTATATTTACATATTAAGATTATACAGTAGAGTAATTAATTTTTTTAATAATTCTGTAATTTTCTACTAAATTGCATTACATGAATCTATTTATACAAATCATATCAGTAAGCCCGTCTAGCTCAGTCGGTAGAGCGCAAGGCTCTTAACCTTGTGGTCGTGGGTTCGATCCCCACGGTGGGCGATTTTATTTTCATTTGTTTTTATTATGTCAATGAAGTGCACAGTGCATTCCGAAAATCTTAAAGTGAAACCTGAGCCCAACGCATATAAGTTTGCTGATATGCTGAAATGTCTTCAAATTTGGTTTGGCTTCATGAAAATGAAAGCTAGATTAGTTTGTAACAATGACTCTAAACTATCCTGAAAGTTAACAAACATTTTGTAATTTCCTTTTTGTTGATGTCATATCGGGAATACTTATGGGTCTGCTGAGTCATTTGTTTGATGGTTTCAGGATCAGGTATGGAACAATGACTATAAACTCTCCTGAAAGTTTAATTTCCCTTTTGTTGATGTCATATCAGGAATACTTATGGGTCTGCTGAGTCATTTGTTTGGTGGTTTCAGGATCAGGATCGTTCATTTCTGTTTTGGATAAACTTTTGCAGGCCAAGCAAAAGTTGACAGTAGTCGAATGAAGACAGGAGCAGCTGTTTTTCAATAATGTGATTCCTGTAAAGATGAGCAGGATTGATGCTTCAAGCAGAATATCTATGAAAAGATCAATGAGACAGCAACCAAGAGCTTTTGTCTGATTACATCAGTGACCACATTCCTGTATTGTTGTCATCTGCTCATTCCTCCTCAGGGAATTGCCAGTATCTTTCCCAGAAGCTGTGTCCAAGCAACCAGTTGTTTCGTGTCTCAGGAATTTTTTTTGCAACGGGACTGTCTCACTTCAATAATACTACAGAATCTTTTCTCCTTTCCTTTCTGCTACTGTTACCTCAAAATTCTGAAAGAGTTTACTGGACTATGACTTTTGATGATTGTATCTCTTGGTTTTTTGTATGTTTCTGGAAAGTTTGTAGTTACATTATTCAATACGGTTAGTCCTGCTACTTCTCCTGAAAGTTAATGTTAAGCTGCATGTTTCCTGTCAATTAAGCTTTCAGTAGAAATAGAAGAACAGTAGTAGAGTTTGCATCATATGGATCAGAATTACGATCACAAGAATTCTGCAGAATACTATTAATCAATAGAATACCAATCGAAATGAACTAGATTAGTCCATGTTGGTTACACTGCAAATCTCAGAAGTTCTCGTGGAAACTCCTAATCCATTCCAAACTTAATCCCAGCGCAAACCTTGCCACTTCCATCTTTTGCTGACAAAGTTCCAAGCTTAACTTCTGCTAACTGATATGGTGATGACACTATTTTTAATGATTTGAAGAAAAATTTTAATTCCATCCAGAACCAAGCTGAATACTGCTGCTGTGCTGCTGCCAGGTGAGAGGATAATTGTCCAGAGTGGAATTCTTATCGACATAGAAGACAATGATGGGAAAAGAGAATCACAATGAAAATAGTACCAAAACCATATTCTGATCCCAGACCATCCACTCACATTCTTCAATTTTTATGATCATCCACTCACATTCTTCAATTTTTATTTTTCAACTTTTTTAACAAAGAAATAGATGTGACAACACTTTTTTTTCATAATTTTGATCGGATTTAAGTCATTATTTTTGAAGTAAATGTGCATTACAGGCAATAATTCTCAGATTACATATTCTGATAAACTACTTCACGAGTTAATTACTTAACAAGTTAACCACGTGAAATCAAATGATGGGTTGAATCTAACTAAAGCTTACAAACTCTGGTGTGTCTCCATTGTAAAACATCTCTTCTCTTTTCAAAGAGAAGTAAAGAAAGAATATCTTCTTCAACACATCATTCCCTTTCGACACCTTTACTAATAATCTGACATGACAAGGGCCTTTGCCTGCAAGGTCAAGTTCTGATGCCAATCTTTTTTTTTTTTTTTTTTGGGATTTTCCCTACTGTTCTGATAATTATAAATTTTTTCTTCTTCCGCTCACTAATGATTCTCCTCTTGTTACTTTGTGCTCTTGTTAATATTCTTCACCCACCATATCTCTGCTTGCTACTGTAACTCCAGAACTTGTCTTCAAGACAAGATTCTTTGTTGCTTAATGTGTTTGCATATATAAGCTTTAACACATTTGGTTAGGCCAATGCTTTCAACTTCTTCATCAGCATATCATATCTTTGGAGTTTGCATGAATGACAAATTATAAATCGAATTATCAAACTGATTGAATATTATCATATAACTTTTTATTCATAAGGTTATGTACTAACTCTCGAGTGCATGTAACTCTTTCCCACAGTTTGTCAATTTCAGTTCATCCAGAGATGAAGATACTGTGCACCATTTCTTAATTGGATATCTCATTTAGATTATGAATCTAATCTAGCTGTAAATTACTGCAATTCATCAAATGTGATTAGACACTAAAAGCTTCTTCGTACACATGGTCTTCTCACAGAATCAGCTACTGTCTTCGATCTACTTGGAAAGTTGGAGTTGTCTTGATTTTGATTCCCCAATATTTAATTATTTACTTTATTAATACTGGAGAGATCTGGTAGTATACAGTCTTATCCTTACATAATGAAGAGGTTATTTTCAATAAACTTATATGCAAATGTGATAATAAAAAAGTGATGCATGTTGAAGAGTAATCAAGAATAAATGATATTAATGGATAATAATCATACTCAACACAGCATGATTTGAGTCCTTTGGATATGCCTAATTAGCAGTCTTCTATCAGAACAAATGCTTCGCCTCCCAAAAATATGTTCATTTAGCAAGTTGGTTTCAAATGAGAAGTTAATATTCTTATGATTAAGTGGCTATTAGCTCTTTAAAAGATTTGGTTTAATGAACACTCCTCCTTTCAATCTAAATCAGAACAAGCAAATGCATATAGATCTTTATTTTGTTATTCTGTTATTCTTCTTAACAACTACTTGTGGTTGTGCATAGGAGACTCCTTGCTTTGCTTCTTAGTTGATTGATTTATTAAATAATTTGCATATAATTATTAAAAATTATATTCATTTAAAAGAAAGTTTGTAAAATTACTCAACATTTGGGTTCGATTTACTTTAATAATTATTATTGATAAAAGTTAATCAATTTATTAATTAATCAGTTAATTTTCGTAAATTACTAAGAATATCATTTTTCAATTAAATTAGATTCTTCGGCAGATAAGGACGAGCTCTTTCAATTATATTTCAAATTCTTTAATTTTATTTAATATTTGGTTATTTTTATAATTGTCTAATATTGATTGAACCTTTTAAACCTTAAACTTTTGTCTTACTAGTTTTACTTTTGATATAGTTTTTAAATCATTAGTAAGAATTGACAGGGTATTAATGGCCAAGTGTTAAGTATTAGATTATTTAATGAATAGTATTTATTTTTTGCAGAAATTTGTACAGATTCAAAGAATAAAAACTTTTAGAAATTTATATAATATTCAATAAAATAAAATATCCCATCAATATGTATATAAAAATTGAACAAAGTTAGTTGAAACTTTACAATAAAAGGTAACAATTGAAAAATACACATCAATTAGAATATTGGAGCAACTTTGGTTTAGGATTTGACATAAGTGATAAAATAATATTAAAGAATTAACAATAAAGATACTAAATTTTTTTGGTTAAAATTTGTACATTAATTAATTGATGTGACATTTTATTTAACTATTACAATCTTATATTCACAAAAAATAATGTTTTTTAAAACTAGTAAGTTAAACCGATAAAATAAAAAATTTAAGGTTTAAAAGATTTAATCGACATTAGACCGTTGCAAGATTGGTTAAAGATTGAATAAAATTAAAAAATTTGAAAAATGATTGAAATAAATATCAAATTTAAAATTTAATCAAAAAAAGGCTATTAAATAAAAATTAATTTGTTTATTTTGGTTTATTAAAATTGATTAGTTTATAAAAATTGACATATTAATTAATAAATTAATTAGTTTTTAATAAAAAAAATATTAAACTAAATTAAACCGAAAAATTAAAAACCGAACTGAAAAATTAGACGATTCAAAAATTTTAATATAAAACCAGCAAAACTGGTTCGAATTTTAAAATATTAAATAAAATTCTAAAATTACTCACAAAACTATTAACATTCATATTTGAATTAAATTCAAAGTTGTATTTTTTTCTCTCAGAATAAGGTTGTTCTTGCCTCTTTCCTTTTCTTTTCTTTTTTGGTTTCACATGAAATCTCCCTTTTCACCTTGAATCTTTGCTCCACCTGTCCAAATGTTTCATCGACGCCTAGTCTCCTATGCTCAATCCATGGTAGAAATTAGAAATTCCACTCTTTTTCTCTGCTATATAAATGCCATGCCAAGATGAATTATCACCTCAAGGCCATTCAAGTGTTCTCTTTCTTTCTTATTCTCTCATATACCTTGCTTTATCCAACATTCCTTCACTATATGGAGAGAAACCATTTCCACAGGCAGCTTGCTCTTACAAGGCAATCTCTATTTGATCAGGTTAGTTCTTGCTTCTTTTACCATTATTACTATTCAAAATTAGCTAACATAGAAAATTGAATGGTGGGTCATTCATCCCTGTAGGGATTTCTCGATGAACAGTTCGTCCAGCTTGAGGAGCTCCAGGATGATGCCAACCCTAACTTTGTGGAGGAAGTTGTGACATTGTACTATAGAGATTCAGCTAGACTAATACATAACATAGAGCAAGAGTTGTTAGTTCCAACTTTCTCTTAATCCAGTTATGTTATTTCATGTGGTTTTGCCATGGAGGGAGTGAAATAACTTAGTTTTGATATGCAGAGAGAAGAGTAGTCTTGATTTTAACAAGCTGGATAGTAACATGCATCAGTTCAAAGGAAGTAGCTCAAGGTAAACTATTGATCAAAGGGGAGTAGTAACATACATATATACTAATGATATATATTTTGTTAAAGGTATCATCGTCGTCACCATCATCGTCTGAGTATATTCCTTCTTTGTTAGCTTTACCTAAACCAGTCTCTTTCACCTTTATTCTTATTTATTGGACACAGCATTGGAGCCAAAAAGGTGAAAGCTGAGTGCTCTCTCTTTAGGGAATATTGCAGAACAGGAAATGGAGAAGGGTAATTACTTTGCGATTATAGGAAATTAAGGGCTTGGATTGATCAATGTATTCACCACCAACTTATTATCAACTTCTCAATGTGGTTTATTTAATATGCATGCAGATGCATGAGGTCATTTCAACAACTCAAGAAAGAATACTCAACCCTCAAAAAAAAGCTTGAAGCCTATTTTCAGGTGTTTATATTATTAGTTTTTGCGATTCTTAATTCTTTTTTAGTCTATCTTTTTTCATATTGATTTTTATTTTTCAGCAATTACGACAAATCGGGCCAATAAACACGGCCTCTCGCTCGAAGTAAGACAAAGGCAAGCTAAATATAGGGGGGAAAAAAAAGAAAAGGAAGAAGGTAGTAGCTGAATCCATGGTGAATAGTACTACCATTTGCAAAGTACCCAAAGATGGGAAGTGTTTAGTGAATGAACATAAGTAATAGCCATTTGGTTCACTAATAAGTTCTATGTAAATTGTACTTAAAAAGAGCTGATGCAAGTTGTATGAAAGTTTTACTTGTTTCATAACTAGAAGTTTATGGTTTTATAATCAATAAAATTTTGAATATACTTTATAATATGCAAATAACATAAACAATAACAATAACAATAACATCATAATCGAAATCATGCTAATATACTTGTAACCTATCCATAATAAATATGATTCATACTCTAGAATTGATCTTGGAACATATTTGGAATATAAGTGAACAAGTTGTCCAAGTTCATCCTCCACACTCAAAACTCAAATCTTTTGTGGTCTAATTACAAAACCACAAAAGACATAATACTCCTCATGTCATGATTTATAATGCCTTTAAGGATAATAGCTAATAATGAATCTAACTTTAATCTTTCCAATATTCATAATCATAAGATCACATACTAAAACAAATAATTAACATTATAAAAATATATATTAAAAAGGCAAATTCAGCACAGAATTTTAACATGTCAGTTTAGCACTCTTATCTAAGTAGGAACTAGACACATCATAACATTGGGTGTTTTTAGGTAATCTGTCATGTAAAAGGACTTCTTGGCTACTTGACACTTCAATGATTGATATGGAGACAAATTATATCTTAAGAAAAGGTTTTTTTTTTAAAACCATGAGAGAAAAATAAAAAGTATTCGTATAAAATGAAAATATCTAAAAGAGGACTCCAAAATTTTTCATGAGGCCCAATAACTATTTTATTTTTTAAAAAAAGCATTCAAACATTTTTATATGATTAATTTAATTTTAAATCATAATATATTAATAGGTAAATCAGATTTCAATTTTTTATAATCTATTGAATTTGTTTTAATTTTATTGCTATAAACTATTATTCCCCTTCAAGAAAAGGATTATGATGACAATTGACAATAATAATATAAGTGAGCAGCAACTCTATGTCAATCTTGCAACTTCTCTCTCTCCCCCTCTCTGTGTATGAATCTATACACATACTATGAAATTAGGTTAATCTGAAGCCATGCAGGAGCTTGATCCCCTCCTGTTACCTCAATTTGTAGGGACTTTCTTCGATTCACATTATTAGGGTTTCAAATCCTATTACACGTTTCTGGGTTTCTTCAGCTTTCAACACTAGTGCAAAGGTCGAAACTTCACCTACTTCCTTGTGTTCTTTGATAGATTTTTGTGAAGAGTGGAATAAGAAATCGAAATTGGTGAATTGGGTTGCCCCTTTTTTTGTGGATTGCTGTGTTGGCTTGGAAAAAGTTGAGAGTTTTGGGTGTTTGAATTGGGGATTTGGAAAACTTTTAGGGTTTTGATTGTTCAATGGCCTCTTATAGGCCGTTTCCTCCACAATCCACATTCCCTCCTCAGCCTCCTCCGCCGCCGCCTTCAAATCAAGCTCCACCACCTCCACCAGCACAACCGGTTTACTCTCAGCAAAATTACCCCCAGCATTATCCGCCGCCGCCGCCGCCACACCAACAGTATCCTTATCAGCCACCTCCTCCTCCGCCACCTCCGGAATCATCATATCCTCCCCCTCCTCCTCCGCCGGTGCCACATCAACAGTACTACCCCACTTCGCAGTATTCTCAGTATGGTCATCAACCAGCTCCTCCTCCGCCGCCGCCGCCTCCTCCTCCTCCGTCTTCACCTCCTCCTAGTTCATCTATTCCGCCACCACCGCCTCCCACCTCACCCCCGCCGCCTCCTCCTAAGGAGAGTGGAGTAGATAGAGATAAAGGGTTTTCTAGAGAGAGGAGAGATCATGGGAACTTTAATCATGGGGTTGGAAGCAAGCGGAAGCCTCCTCCACCACAGCCTGTTGTCCAGGTGGCAAAGAAGATGAATGTACCGGGGAGGATGGAGACGGAGGAGGAGAGGAGGTTGAGGAAGAAGAGAGAGTTTGAGAAGCAGAGGAATGAAGACAAGCATAGGCAGCAGTTGAAAGAGTCACAGAATTCGATTCTGCAAAAGACTCGGATGCTATCGGCGCAGAAGGGCCATGGTTCCATTGTCGGACCACGAACTGGGGATAGAGGGGCCAATCCACTTTTGACTGCGGATACTGAAAATAGGCTAAAGAAGCCTACAACATTTTTGTGCAGAATGAAGTATGTTGCTAAAAATTATTGGATTGTCTTCCCAGGCTTTACATTTAGTTTTCTTGGAGTATATTCTTATTTCTCTGAATGTTAAATTTATCACTTGTTGCTCCAACTTGTGATAGCTTGTCACTCATAGTATTTGACTCTACGTTGATAAGATTAAAATTTGACTCAACGTTGATAACATTAATAAGATAAAAGTATGAGATATGGGAATCATCACCCATGGCCGTGTATATCTATATTTGTTAGATAGCATGCTGTGTGTTATCAAGTGTGTGGTTCTTAGGAATTCTTCCTATGTCCACTACGCCTCTGTAGAGAGTGGTTGTGTGGATTCGTAGGTGCTCCATGTGTTTCTTAAGATTTAGTTATATTTTTCTCACAACTTGTTTGCTACAGATTTAGGAACGAACTTCCTGATCCAAGTGCCCAACCAAAGTTTATGAAATTGAAGAGAGATGAAGATCGGTATGCAAGTCTGCTTTGTGGTTTTTCATGCATAGGCTTGTAGATGTTTTCTTCGAGTATAGTTGATTTCTGACTTAAATTTTACACACTGATCGAAGCTAACTCCTCAAACTTTTGATGTCGAAAAGTGAGGGTTAGTTGTGAAGTTGTAGAAAGTTCTTCAGAAATGCATTCTTCTGTTTTTCTTAGATTTATTTCATCTCTAGTGATGAAGTGTTATGTTTACTTTGATACCTTTACTTGCAGCTTTACAAGATACACAATCACATCTTTGGAGAAGATGTGGAAACCTCAACTATATGTTGAGCCAGATCTTGGGATACCTCTTGACCTGCTTGATCTTAGTGTATACAAGTACACTTCCCTGCCCTTTTCTTTGAGCATTAATGTTTTTCATTTTCCATTTTTTTGGTGGGTGCGTGGGGGAGATATGTTGGGTGCAGTATTTGGGGTGAACTAGGGAAGGTTGGTTTATTGGCTTCCGATAGTATCTAAAACATAAGGGTCCTGATTATGTTTATGTTTTTTTTTTCACTTATTTCATTAGTCCTCCTAAAGGGCCTAGACCACCTCTTGCTTCTGAAGATGAGGAATTATTGCGTGATGATGATGTAGTTACTCCTGTGAAAAAAGATGGCATCAGGAGAAAAGAACGCCCCACTGACAAAGGTGTTTCTTGGCTGGTTAAGACACAGTATATTTCTCCCCTCAGTGCAGATTCAGCGAAGCAGGTTGATGTTCTATGCACTTCACTACTTTGTTAGTCAGCTTACAAGTTAGTGAAGGCTGTATTATAACCAAATTTATTGGCGTTTGACAGTCTCTAACAGAAAAACAAGCTAAAGAATTAAGGGAAATGAAGGGAGGCCACAACATTCTGGAAAACCACAATAACAGGTTTGTGTTGCAAACTGCATACGATAGGAAAATGGTACATGTCATGGAAAATATCAGTCACACACATATTTTGAAAAATACTTGCTAATATTGTTTGATGATGATTCAGGGAGACACAAATCAAGGCGATTGAAGAATCATTTGAAGTCAGCAAGTTACCACCTGTGCATGCAACCAATAAAGCGTTGCAACCTGTTGAGATTATGCCACTGCTACCTGATTTTGACAGGTATACTGTTATCTGACGAGTTTATGTTATCCAACAAATCTGGAAGTAGATATAGTTTTCCATGGGAATATTGCCCAATATCCATTAATTTTCTTGTGCTGTAACGGAGATGATGCACAAGAGTCAGATCTGTGCTTTAAATGCTTCTCCTCAACACACCAACTGAATGTCTTGTTTACTGAAGTTATTGATTTATGTTTGAATAAAATTTTTGACTTAGAGGAGTAGAAAAAGGTCATGTTGCATGAAGTATCTTGATTTTTAATCTCAACCAGTTGTTATTGATCTATTATACCAGGTATGAAGACAAATTTATCCTTGCTCAGTTTGATGGTGCCCCAACTGTTGATTCAGAAAGCTACAGCAAATTGGATCAATCCGTTCGTGAAGCCTGTGAGGCGCAAGTAAGTTGTTAGCTGATCTGTTGTATGAAAGCATCATAATTGTAGTCCAACTACACTTCCTAGATTACAAAACTTTTAGGTGGTTTAGAACATGCAACCAGCACTGATATACTCCTAGCAGAAGTATGCACCATAGGAAATCACTGTAGATATTTTTGCTACTTCATTGATATCCATTGTTTTGTGGTTAGGATCTCTTCCAAAATCTTATTTCTTTTTGTAATGTTCCACTAATTCTTAAGTTGCCACAGTGTCTTGTTTCTCTTGTCCTTTCGAGATAAAAATAGCTTTTCTGTCATTATCTGGGAGCGACTCTTGGATCTTTGCCACAGTGTCTTGTTTCTCTTGTTCATCTTCATTTCAAGATAAAAATTGCTCCTGTTATTATCTGGGAATGACTCTAGGATCTCTATACATGTGCGCAGGCTGTTATGAAGGCTTGTGTGACAACGGGCTCAGTGTCTGGTAAAGTGGAAAAATTTTTGGCATACATGGCCCCCGCTCCAAATGAGGTAGATGCTAAATTTAAATTTTCATTTTATATATAAATTTACTGCTGCAACCTCGAAGCTGCTTATACTGATGTATGATTACTATGAAAATGCAGAAATGTTATTTATTTATTTATTTATTTTTATGGCAGTTGTCAAAGGATATATATGACGAGAGTGAGGATATATTATATACTTGGGTTCGCGAGTACCACTGGGATGTATGTGCTGCTAAACCTTGAGAGTTTACCTAGCTTGGAATGGCTTAATTGTTGCTGATATTTGTTCATGACTGATCTAACAGGCACAAGGTGATGATGCTAATGACCCTACAACATATGTGGTCTCATTTGATGAAACCGAATCTCGCTATTTGGTAATAAGTTGAACTATTTTATTGTCATTGCTCATTTCACCACCACCTCTTTCATTATTTTAAGAAAATGGAGTTTTAGTTTCAGTATTTTCTGAACTTGGATCGCTTATCCATCTTGTTGCAGCCTCTTCCCACAAAGATTACTTTGAAAAAGAAGAGAGCCACAGAGGGAAGATCTAGCCATGAGGTTGAACACTTTCCTGTGCCTTCCAGAGTTGTTGTTAGGAACATGTCAACTGCTAATACAATGGAGGGGCCTTCAAGGGTAAGGCCATACTTCTCTTTTGTAAGTTCATAGTTTTAAATCTGTGCTGAATCTGAATCCGTTGTGCCCTTGACTTGATTTTGAGTTTCAGGCAAAGCCAAATTTGAAGGGTCATATTTTGAAATCAAGGATGGGAAGATTAGATTATGACAATGGTCTGCATAATGGCCACTCAAGTGGAGCTGAAGATGACATGTCGGAATGATTGTTCTTGATGAAATTTCCACCGGAAGAAAGGGGAAACTCCCTTTGTCCGTTTCCGGATACTCGATGTGATTTCTTCCATAGAATAAACTAGTAAATATCCCCCAAGGCCATGCCTGAGTTGCCAACCATAAATATACGGTCGGTCTTTTTAAGGTTGTAGTTGATTTTAGGAGATATAGGTTTTGTAATACTGCATGCAGGAGGCAGATAAACGAAAGGAATATCTGTAAAGAGGCTGGACAAGAGTCCTGTATTTTCATTTTATTCATGATGTTAGTGTATGTTTTAGTTGATTAACCTTTTTTTTTCTGTATCTTTCAATCAAATATGTATTATTTTAAAATCTGTACATGGTTAGATCTTGTTGCTGCAATATAGACAAGTTTGGTCTCTATGAGACTCCTTGATAGGATATGGAAGGGTTGCTCTTTGAGATGGGATAGCCTCAGCTTTTGAGAGTAGGGCCTTCATATTAGTCATAGTTGGGACTTACGATTGAAAATGGCTTTTGAGAACTTTAGAGCCTTGGGGAACCCAGTTAACAGTTTTTCTTCCAGAGAAATTGGAACCAAACTTGACGGGCTTATCCGCTTGTAAGCGGCAAAATTATTGATCTTTGGTGGGTAATACAACAGTGTATATAAAGCCTCTTGCCACTTCTTAACATCAACCATGTAAAAGGATTGGCAAGTCAACAAGCTTTTAAAAGTCGATGAGCATTACCAAAAGCCACCAGCAGAACAAGTCTCTCAATCGTAAGAAGCTTCATCAAGCATGTCAATAAATCCTTTCTTTGCAGTCCCTTGGAATTGCGGGACATTGAGACGAAACCCACAAGTGGTCGCAGCCTCAAACTTTGTCCAAAGCTCCTTCTTTAGAGTATTCTCACCAGGACGCTTTCCGGTTCTGATCCTGCTTTCTTGTTCCTTCCAAATGGGAGTGCTTTCTACAAGAGTTGAACTCACAGGTTCTGTTGAGAAACCAAAACATTTGTGCAAGTAATATTCATCGTGCCCCTTTGACTTACCAGAGGATAATATATATGAATAACCACTAACATTAAGAGCAATACCTGGGTTATGAGAATTCTTAATTTGATGACAATCAGTGTGAGTTTCAATATCATGCGCTAATGATTTCAACTTTACTTGCTGATTCAGGACGGGAGCAACTGCAGAGGCGTGATCAATGGGGGCAATGTCCAGTGATTTATCATGAGGTGGTTCCAGTAGAACACAAGTTTTAGGAGGTGAAAAGGACCAATTAGGTGATGCCTCTAACTCTTTCTTCCCCATTCTAGACTTGTAGACACACTGGATACCCAAGAGCTCTGGAAACTTGAAACCAAGATTCTCAGAGCCTTCACTTTCAGAAGATTCAGATACTTCTGTGTGAATTCCAACAGGAAATGGTGTTGACTTCCTAATCTTGTCATTGCCTTTATTAGAAGACTCGTAAATGGGTTCCAGCAACACACAAGATTTCGGAGGGGACATCTTCATGTGTGGAGTCATGACAAGCACAGAGCAATGTTTTTTAGAGAGCATCGGGGTAGAGACAACTCCACGCTCAGGACTGCTCTTAGTTTCAGCAACAACAGAATCAGAATTCTCAGATAGGATTGCCTTCATTGACAAATCATCTTTTACATCGTCAGAAATTGCTTCAAAGGATGGTATGTCAACAGCAGGATGTGAATCAATTCTCTCAAAAACTGATCTGGATGGATAGCGCTTCAACGACAGCGTCTTCCCAATCGGAAGAGGCGTGAGCAGAAATAATTGTCTACCCCTTTCATTCTCACAGCCAGCTCGCCACGACACAAGTGGAGAAGGAGAGATCAATGACTCCATCTTGCTTTGCTCAGGACTTTCTATCTCAAAGTTTTCATTTTCATTCACAACAGAAACACTTTCCCCCGCTAAACATTGCCCTGACTGGTTCTCACCCCCAACTGAAGGGCCAGAGAGAACCTTTCGCAGTCTTGGCACCCATGGCTGCAAATTTGGTGTAGAACACTTGCACATCAATTTGACAAACGGTGTATTCCATTACAATATAATGACACTAATATTCTTATGAACTAACCTTCAAAGAAGAAAGCATATCGGACAAGAAATGCACAAAAGACTCAATTTCCTTTCTCCCCTCTTTGTCTGTCGACTTCACATTGAATGATTGCGCAACAAGTTCATCAATCTGTTGAATGTAGGCACATTATATATCAATCAAAATACTAAATACCAAAACTGAAGTAATAGAACCTGCAAATTTCGAAAACCTAAGTTCATTCTCCACGAAAAGGTCTCGAAGGTCCACCTGGCTAGTTAGAGAAGAGACATCGGACTGAATAAGCAACAGCCGATCGAGAACCCCCGCTTCGTCTTCTTCTTGTTTCTTAACCTTCGATTTCTTCTCCATAACAACCGCTTTCTTCACCGATTTCGAGAACCTTCCGACTCCTCCATTACTATTCGATAAATCTCTCAGTGCTCGTCTCGTCAAGTTCACTTTCTCTTCGTTTCTCGCCATTTCACTCTCGCCAAGCAATACTCTCTCACCGTTCAATGAGTTTTCTTTCAGATTTGAACTTCGAAAAAGGCGGACTTTTCAATTCGGAGCTCCAATCACTACATGGGTCAGGGTCGGGTCTAGGCAACTGGTTTTTTCCCGAACCTAGACGGGAGAAGATCCTCTATTTAATATTATGATGTTTTATTTTGTTTCATGAATCTCAGTCGTTTATTTATGCGAATTTTACGTTTATTTATATGGGATCTATTAGAACTCATATAAATAAATGACTGAGGTTTATAAGACAGAATAATACACCGTAAAATTAAAAAAAGAATCGACCTGAATTTAGACGCTATCTCGGTTAAATTAAATGTCATACAGGACCCACACTCCACGTAGGCGCGTTCCCCTCAAACGCAACCTTTATATGCGAAGTTTCTTCTTAGACAACAAATGCGACAATGGCCGAGACTTTTAAGCTGACGGAAATTCCCCACCAGAAACTGTACGGCTCCGTTCCGTTCCCGTCCGTTCTCGGTCCAAACCCTGCACGCGCTTCACTTCCCGTCCTTGTCAAGAACAGCAAACCGTACCTTGAGTCGTTGCTTCACGAGACTGGAGCTGTTTTGTTCAGAGGATTTGACGTCTCGTCGGCCTCCGAGTTCAACGACGTCGTTGAAGCCTTCGGCTTCGAGGAGTTACCGTACGTGGGTGGAGCCGCCCCTAGGACCAACGTCGTTGGTCGTGTTTTCACAGCCAATGAGTCCCCTCCCGACCAGAAGATTCCCTTCCACCATGAGATGGCCCAGGTTCAATCGTCGAAAGCTTCGATCTTTAATCTTGTTTCGGTGCTAGATTTCTTACACTTAAGTGGGATTTGTTTGTTTGTTTGTTTAGGTTCCTGAGTTCCCATCAAAGTTGTTCTTTTTCTGTGAAGTGGAACCAAGGAGTGGAGGAGAGACTCCGATTGTCTTGAGCCATGTTGTGTATCAGAAGATGAAAGACAAGTACCCCGATTTCGTGGAGCGATTGGAGGAGCATGATTTGATATATATCCGAGTGTTGGGTGAAGAAGACAATCCTGCTTCTCCAATTGGACGGGGATGGAAGTCCACGTTTTTGACAGATGACAAGAGTGTTGCTACTCAAAGGTTTGTGTTCAAAGTCTTGTGTATGAAGCTCTGGTTTTTGAGTTCAAGACTCGATCTTTTATTTCAAAGTTGCTGACTTGAATAGATTAGGAGCTAATAGCAAGTGGAATTTGTAGTATTTGCTGATTATTTGCAAGAGGATACAGAAGAGGCCTCTTGTGTTTAATGATGAGTGTATAACATTAATGTTTCAACAGGGCTGCTAAACTGGGGATGAAGCTAGAATGGTTAGAAGATGGAGTGAAAACAATCATGGGACCAATCCCAGCTATCAAATTTGACAGAACAAGGAATCGCAAAATTTGGTTCAACAGTATGGTGGCTGCTTACACGGGTTGGGAAGATGAGAGGAATGATCCTACCAAGGCTGTGATATTTGGGGATGGTAAACCATTGCCTGGTGATATTATCAATGACTGTTTAAGAATTCTTGAAGAGGAAAGTGTTGCAATTCCTTGGCAGAAGGGTGATGTTCTACTGATAGACAATTGGGCTGTTCTTCATGCCAGAAAGTCCTTTGAACCACCTCGTCGTGTACTAGCTTCTCTATGCAAGTAGTGAGAAGAATTAACAGTGTAGAGTCTTGAAATAAAGTTGGGTTGTTTATTGTAGCAGATACTTGGCAAAGAGATATTGTACCATAAGATTGAGATAATAATATGCTCCATTTAGCTGCTTGACTTAGAACCTTAACGATCCACTCACTGAGTTACATCACGTGTTACATACCCCAAAAATTTTCCATATAGCTGTTGTGTGAAACAGAAAATCAGAAAAGAGAGGGAATGGGATAATATGAGGTCTACTATATGAACACTGAACTGTCTGAGACAACATAGCCACGTGCAGGACAAGGGAATTCCGAATGAAGGAATAAAGGTTCACCATTATCGTCCTTGGACGAGACCGCTGAATACTTGGCTGTTTCCAGCAAGAGTTGCTTCCCACTCAATGGAAGACAACAGTATCTGTGACAGGGATATCACCACTTGCTTCATGTCGGGTCGGAGGATGGGATCTGCATCTACACATTGCTTGGCGAGCATGGCCATCTGTTCATTAATTTGATCACCAACAAGAAGATCCAAAGTTAAAAGATGATTGAGTTAGATACGATTAAGCAATAAGCAAAGGCTTTCCTAGACTCAAGCCAAGGGTAACCACTTAGGAGGGGGACCAGAGATGCATGATCTTGTTTTAGCAGAAATACGTTACAATCAAAGAAAAAGTTCTGCTTATGAAATGACGAATGTAAATGCTTATGAAATGAAGAACACTATTTATCCCATTAATCCCAGCTCAATTATAAACAGTGCTGCTTCTTCAGTTCCTATACCTTCAATCTGCAGGAAATCTACCTTCAACTAGTATATAATTAAAAGGATAAAGACGAAGAAAAGTCACCTTATACAAACAATCGTGAGGATATAAATCCATCATATTGGGGTCAACATTGGCTTTAATGCTTGACATGCTCATGGAGTCGGGTGAATTGCGAAGAGCTGCTAGCATCTGCAATTTAAGCATTTGATCGATCCTTTATCAAGGCCATATGGTATGTTCTTTATCGCATTATTGTTTAACCAAGTAGATGATGGTAAAATGTCTGCACATTTTATATGGATTCCACTGGATTCTCAATTCTTCTAAAAGAGCAGTATTTATCGGATCATTGATCCACGCTTATTTCGTTTCCTATCACCTGTGGGCAAGACTTACCAAAGACACCAACGAACGACTTTCAGGATTTTTGGTTGCTGCAGATTCATTTCGAATTGTGGCTTCTTTTCCGGATATGATTTCGAAAAGAACAACACCAAATGCATATACATCACTTTTGGTTGTAGCAAGACCATCACTCAAGTATCTGCACAATGAAAAAGTAATAGTTGAGAGTGGTTGAAGGACACAAGTTGACCAAAACATTTGTAGTACTTTTACTTACTCAGGGGCTACATAGCCGAATGTACCAACAATTGTTGTAGCTGAAGCTTCTCCTTCACCAGCTTTTCCAACAAGTTTTGCTAATCCAAAATCTGATATCTGAAGAGAAAAATCTGCTGAGATGTACCGTCTATATTGAGATAATAACCTAAAATCCAGTTAATCTAGTTATGTCCAAACCTTTGCCCTAAAGGAGCTATCAAGTAAGATATTGCTCGTCTTAATATCCCTGTGGACATAATGTGTCTTTGTATGCTCGTGAATGTATTCGATACCTCTGGCTGCATCTAGTGCAATCTGAACTCTCAGAATCCATGAAAGTGGAGTGTTACCTACAGCAAGTCTTGCAAACTTTAGCATGGTGTACAAGTGGTACGCCACCTCAAATGATGTACTATGCAATGACTCAATGAATTAGAAACAGCAAGATAATGAAAAGTATCAGTCCCTCAACGTATAAAACTGACTTGGGTTCTTCCAAGATGCAGTTGGATAAAATTTCCATGATTTTTATTCATCAAGATAGGATACCAACCATGGAACTACTTACATAATATTACTGATAATCAACATGCATAAGTTTTGATAAAGGAATTATTTATCATTGTTCCAAAATTTTCCGCAAAAATGGACTAGCATAATATAAAGAAATCAACTATAAGTGTTACACATAAAACAACAGGATTTCTAATAACATATTTCTACAAAACCATAATTGAGGAAGATCACCCTTACTCTGAGGATCTTGCAAATGGCTTCTCAGTGAACCTTTTTGTGAATATTCATAAATTAGGAAGAGCTAATCACCAGTAGCTGCATAGCCAATCAATTCTACCTTAAAACAATTAAAAAAAACGAGTCAAACATTCAAACTATTTAAGGAAGAGCTACGAGCATAAAAGCAATTCAATATTTCAAAAGACTGTTACCAGATTTGTATGATGGACCTTGCACAGGACTTTCATCTCAGCCATGAATTCTTTAGTTTTTGTAGCTGTCATTCTCTTAATTGTAACTTCCTGAAAGAATATAGAATGGCATTACCATTGAAGTGATGATAAATCTTACTCTTTTAAGTTTTTATGCAATTCAGGCACCAGGGCAACAGCTAGAAACCTGGTCATGAAGGTGACCATAATATACAGAACCGTATGTTCCATGCCCAAGAAGGTTTGAATCAGAGAATCCATCAGTTGCCGACAAAATTTCTTCGTACGTGAAAACCATAGGCTTATCCACATCAAACACATCAGATCCTAGAGCTGTAAATATGAAAGCTAATCACATGTATAAACAAGCTCAAAGTCGAACATAACAGCATGCTAGAACTAAAAATTTATAAAAAAAGAGCAAAAGCCTTGTACATAAGTAAATACGATAGGAATCCAGAATTGTAAAACTAGTTTTAACCTTTAGGTATAGTGACTTGGTGGCTGCTAGACTCGCCATTTGCTTGCTTCCAATCTCCAGATTGGCAGCAAGTGTATCTTCCAGAAGTACAACAAAAACTTGGCTTGCGAAGAATATGGAATTTATAACTCTTGCCACCGGGATCTTTATCATGACTTCTTCGAGCTGCTTTTCTTAAAGAGATGCAGAAAACAGTACAGAAGACAATCACTGCAATAGCACTGCCAATACCACCTATGATCCATCCATACGGCACATGGACCTTATGAGGTCTTTCATTAACTGCAAACACAAAGCAAACATAATAGATTATACAAAAGTTGCATGGAAAAATTACCAGGAAGGATTTCCAGGAAATTAGATGATTGCTGACAGTCTCCACAAAAAAGTGTTATAAATAGTTGTTGATATGCATTAAGGTCCACACCTGAGATATTTTTAGCAGAATGTGCAGGAGCGGGAGAAGGAGTATCTGCTTCTGTTGGATAAGGGTCACCAGGAACTGAGGTAGAAAACAAATGCTTTGATCAAGAACTTGGAATTTTCATGGTATTAGAAATTTCATACCAGCAAAACCCTCATAAATTCTATCAAAACGACATCAATTCCACTTACATGAAAACCGCTGTTTTGCTTTTCTCAGAAAATTAAATGGAAATTTCCTTTTTGCATTTATCATTTACAAAATGGAACTATACATAACAAAAATGGTTAGATCTGAAATATAAGAATCAAACTTACTCATCAAGTTCAAAAATATACTTATGCTAACATGCATTATGATGACTGGCATCCATCCATTCACTCAAGCAATGAAACAAACTTCAATGACTAATTATGCAGGACCCTGTTCTCCAAATGATTTGGGAATTAAGTTCTATGCTTCAGATAGTTCTCATTAATTCACCTATGAGGAACAATGATAGTCATTGATCCGTCTATTCAGACAGAACAATGTCATTCGCTTCTCTCTGAAATGGACCCTGCACAGAGGATATCTCATGAAAAGTTAAATATCTCGATCACTGGTTGCTGAACACTCTAGAAAATATGGGGCCAGAAATACAGTCTACTTCAGGCCATATAGAGTAACATTCATCTTATTCTCTTTAAAATTCCAGACACAGAAGCAACTCTTATGCTTGTTAGCCACATCTCCAGTTCTGTGTTATCTTCTGCATTTTTCAGATGATTTGTTTCTTTGGCATTTCTAATTCTATAACTTTGCGAGAAACAACAGATGGTCCATTCGATTCGAAATGATCAAAAGATCTACTATCAAGTGTCAACTGCTTGCATTACCTCGCCTTCTCTTGAAAATTGTATAGTTAATTTTTAAACATCAAAAGCAACTATTTTTTGATTGAAACGATATCTTCATATTTTTATGGAATTACTACAGTATTGTAATGGCATAATGTACTTGATAGCAACAAATTCAGCAATTCCCCCATTTGGACTGAGACATAACTTTTACTAAACAATTAAGGTGAAGCAAAGCAAGGTTAGAAACAAGTCAACAACGAAATAACCTATACAACACTTAAATTCTCAATATAGATGCTACATAAGCAATTCACCACCTACTGACATACAGCCCTTACACAGCCAAAAAAACATTCTATTCTATGAATCACATGTCTTTCTCTCAACAACCTCGGACACTCGAAAAAGATGATTGAGCTATACGATACGTTTACAAAGCTAGTTTGATACGGATCACAAAGAGTTACTTCTTCCAAAACTCAAAAATACGAGACAGATCATGTACTATTTGATCATCCTCATATGTTTCAGTCCACGAACTCCTAACACCCCCTCTGATAACTTACAAAATCAATCCAATTGACATAACAGTTCAAGCTATAAACGAGGAACTGCAAGAAAAGTAATAAAGAGGAAATGAAGAAGTTACAACAGAAGACCCACCCGAATTGAGAGGAATATAGTACAGAGCACCAACAGTAACATTGTCCGGATCCTCAATCCCATTCACGGCCTCAATACTATCCATACTGACCCCAAAACGGCTTGACAATGATTCTAAGGTATCTCCTTCCATCATCACATAGCTCATCAAATAATTCCACAACCCGCTTGAGCATCCACAGAACAACCTCAACGAGACAACTTCTCCAAACCTGGCCGGCCGTGTTGTATTAAGAGACAAAGCAAGCCCATCATACGCATTGGTCACAATGTCAGACACATAACCGTCGCTCGTTCTAACTGTATAGGTAGTGTTGGTCAAGTAAACCTTGGGCGTCGATAAGCATGAGCAGTTCTTCTTCACAAATATGTAGCCTCGGTCATTGCCCTCTACGGTCACATCTTGTGGTAGCACATCAAACATGCTCTGGATCACGTCCAGAGTCTCATTCTCCTGAGGTTTAAAGGCCAAATACGACGTGCACAGACGTGTGGTGTCCGTACAGTTCATCGGTTGTGTCTGATAAGAGTGTAAAAAGCTGAATTGCAGAGAAAGTAATAAGCAGTATACTAATGGAATCAAGACCCCTGTTCCCATAAGAAGATCCATGGCACTAAATTAGATTGCTTCTGAACAAAGCGCGACAACTAGGTTCCAAGAATTTAAAAATGTGAACTTTGGCTCAATTCATGAAAAGATGAGCTAGAAGAAACAAAAATCTCGATGCTTGATACCCAAGAGAATGTAAAGATACGAAATTTGACAACCCAAGAAGCTAAATTTCATACTCAGCTGAATTCAGTGCAATAAACAATACGAACAAGATGCATGGATTTTAGACTCAGAGAGGGTGATCAATTAGCTTGAGTTGGATCTAGAATAGACCTAGTTTCAAGGAGAAACACGAGTCAGAGGAAAGAAGGTAGAGAAGTATGGAGAAAGTGAAAGAGTTGAAGAGAACTGAAAAGGAAAAATGGGGGTGGGATTTAGTCGTACCAAGCAAGTGGCCAGGGAGGGATTGAAGTTGAATGAAGACAGGAGAAGAAAAGAATGAGGAAACTGATAAACACAGCATTTTTGCTCTTTGGTTTGGCTTGTGTGTTCTGTTTTTGTTCCACTTTCTCATCAGCCCCTGTCGCTCTCTCACTGTAAAAAGACAAAGCCACCTGGAGACTCTCACAGATGAATAGAGGAAAGGATCACAGTGCATGTTCCAAGCCACCCTCCACTCCCCTCTCCAATTTCAGAAAAAAGTTAAAGAGTGGCCTTACGTCACTTAAGATTTTCAAAAAGACGTTTTTGAGTTGGAGTCACGTTAAAAGAAGAAAAAATATGAAATATTTTTATGGATTATCCTCTAACTTTTTTTGGGCAAATTTTATTTATCAGATTAATTACGAAATATTTTTATGGATTACCCTCTAACTTTTTTTGGGCAAATTTTATTTATCAAATTAATTACGTATGCCTTATTTTTAATAATATTGTGAGAATTAAAATTACTAGAAAATTTAAGGATCGATGAGAACCTGATGCTAAATAGAAAGAGGTCAGTAATTAATCATTAATTGAATAATCAAGTATGTAAAGACTCCTTGTGTGCAAAAATTTACAAGTATAAAAACCTAAGAAATCTTAAAATTTCGGGTTTTTGTCCTCTAGAGCTCTTGAGGTGGAGTCTTTCGAGTTTAGGATTAATCCGACTGAGTCAAAATCTTAATGTAATAAAAAAAAGGGAACTTTAAAATATTTAGAAGTGAAAATATCTTTTCTGCACAGAAGGGTAAAATGGGAAATAAAAATGGATGGCACAGATTGCGAAGAGCTGGAACTGACAGGGACAGTCCTGATGGGGCCCACCTTAAGGTCCCCCTCCTTCCAACATCGCTCCAAGTAATCGCCGAGGAAATGTGTTGTTCGGTTAAACTGCGTTGACTAGACTTCCTCTCACTTCATTTACCGACAGTTACCTAGTCAGGCTTAATGATTGTCTGGTGCGACATACCACCGTAGACCCCTAATAAAGACTTACGTTTTCGTTCTTGACTTTTATTCCGTCATTACATCATTGCCACGTGTATGAGATTAATTTCTTCACCGTAGTCACTAGTCTAGCGTACCGAAACTGAGGAGGTTGACTAGGTGGGTCCACACGTGGAGGGAAGACAACTGTAAAAATCTAATCTGCCCACCCTGGGGGACAGGTAGATCCAAAAGGTACTTCTAACTAAACCCTACCAAACTCTCGACTCCAGAGTAATTTGATTTTATTTATTATTCAATATTTTATAAATTAAAAACGATTTTATCGATTTAACGGTTGTAATTTTAAATTGTTATTTTAATTTAATTTAATGTCATAAATTTTATTATTAAAAATTGATTAATTAATTAATTAATTAATTTTTGTAAAATTAATTAATTTTAATAAATTAATTATTTAAATTTTAAATTTATCAATATGCAAAATTATTTTTTAGTCATTTTTAAAATTTATTTAATCTTTAATCAATTTTTTATTTTTTAGTCATTTTTAAAATTTATTTAATTTTTAATCAATTTTTTTTTCTAACACCAGCGGAATCTTTTAAATCTTAAAATTCTTGATTTATAGATTTAATTTTTAATCCATTTTTTAAAACATTGGTATTAGTCATTATCTCTTTAGCATTTAATCAAAACTTTATTTTTCTAAGGACAGGAATTTAACTCTATTTTTTAATGTTTATTAAATCAATATTTAAATATATCTCATGAACTATATACTTTACATAAACTATTTAACAAATAAAAAAAATTTATCAAAATTTTGTAATGATTTAAAATTAAGACGCGATAATGATAAACAAATCTTAATAATTATATCTTCAACAACAACATCTAGTAAAAATCTTATTGATAGAAAGTTCGATAGTCAAAGATATAATAATCATTTAGTATATATCATATTACATTTTATTTCATTCATTTTTCAAATAACATTTTATTACAATACATTTGGAACTTTTTTTTTTGAAAAACGAAGGAACTCGTAGTTATTATCATTTAGATGCTCATTAGGTAAACCTCTAGATTGACTTAATAACCTACAAATCACGTCAATCGGGTACTCCGCGTTAAAGAAGTCCTGTATAACAAGCTCAATCGAGAGAGCGTAAATTAGGGGATTCGAACACAAGACATTTTAGCTCCATGCTTTCCACTTTACCAACTCGACCATCCCTTAGGGGGCTACATTATAAACCCTTCCATTCTTTCAGACAACTTTTCACTATATTACTCCATACTAAGCAAGTTCTGTACGACAAGTTTGATTGAGAGAACATAAGTTAGGGGATTCGAACACAAGACATTTTAACTCCATGCCTCTCATTCTACCAACTCGACCATCCCTTAGACGACTACATTATAAACCCTTCCATTTTTCCAAATAACATTTCATTATATTACATTTTATTTTATTATAAACCATTTCTTTCTATTCCTTTTTATTCCTCTAATTAATACGTAACCAAGCACTTAGACTTTTTCAAAAAAACATTAAAAACTCACAACACCTTGCCTTAAACGAAACGTAACCTAAAACAACAGTATGAAAGTGTCTGACATTACGGGCATGTGATTTTATGAGAAGTTTTGTTTTAGTTATATGCGTATGAAAGTATGATTCTGCGTGGACTTTAGCGATAAGAAGACATTTCATAAGAATGATTTTTACTAAGAATGACACGAGGTACGGTTTAATCTTAATCTTTTAGCGGGCAATGTGTGAGGTGTCTCCAGACTGGATTTCTGGTCACATGCACATGACATGACATGCTCACTTAATCCAGGCCCCACGAGTCCTGGATCTTGTCTGTGCCTCAGCTTGTGTCGTGTTACTGCAGAGAAGGATTTGGATATTTTATTTATCAGTCTTGCTGCTTACTATTGTACCTTAGTTTACTCCGAGGCCTGAGCAGTCCTAGACCACGAGCTTTTGTTAGTTCCATTGGGCTCGGAAGTGTTTTTAGGTTTCGATATTTCCTTAGGCCATAGATTTTCCTTTTGTTCAGTTTCTAATGAAAAGACTCCGATGATAACATTATCGTAGTCTTGAAAAATAAAATTGAGAGTAAAAGGTATAGAATTTTTTAAACTTAAATTTTAATAATTAAAAAAATCTAATTTTTAAAATTTTAAAAATCCCTTCTTTAAGAATTTGTTTTAAAAATAGTGACCAAAGATATGAATATTGTATGTAAATTAATCAAATGTCAATAACATGCTTAATATGCTTCACAACTCAATCATCAAATTTAACTCGAACTAATTAAATTATATTTAAATTAATAATTTAAGATAAATATAATAAACTACTATTTTGAGATAGATTTGACTACCTCAACTTAAGTTTAAAAATTAAGTTGAATGGTAATTTGAATATCACTGGAATGATATAAGTGTGATGTTCATTTCATATATGGTGTATATTATTATTATTATTTAATCGAAATTTAAGAGAAGGGGTTTTTTTTTAAAATTGAAAATTAATGGTTTTTTCAAAAATTTTAAAAAATAAAGAGTTTTTTAAACTTAGAATTATATCTTTTACCCTAAATTTTAATATTAAAATTAAATTACTTTTTTCGATGCACGAACTTTCCTTTATACAGGATGGTATATAAATTCAAAGGTTATAAAAGTTAGTGTGTAACTTCAATTGGGTGAGCTCAAATACTATACAGTCTTCCTCTATTCTGGTTAGCTGGGCTTTTCAAGAAGATTGCTTTAGGTTCACATACCAAGAAAACATGCCATGCATGGGTTTAGCAAATTAACTTCGGCTTAATTAAAAGTTAAGCTTGGTGAGTCACAAGACCATGTTTTTACACTTTCTCCTATTAGAGGTCAACGTGTGATAAGCCTGCACGGGTAGTCCAGTTGGTCATTAGGAAGGAAAGTGAGTCCAAGGTCTCGGGTTCGAGTTTTGGCAGTGACAGTGTGAGAGCTCATCCAATGTGGTGACTCCTTGTACGCACCGAACACTTGACCGCCTTTTCGAAAAGTTGGCTGGGATCAAACTGTGATTTACCTCCCTCACATAATATCAGGCCGGAGTGTGAGGGCGCCTAGGGTAAGCATTCCACCTTTTGAGTCCAAGGTCAACTTGTGGTAAGGTTCTAAGTGCTAGTCTTCTAGGTCTATTTGATGACATTGTCATCTCATCTCACCGAACTCAACATCAAAACTTCAAGGAAAATGCACCTGCGAAAGTGGACTGTCGGCTGAGTGGTGGGAGGTAGATTACTCAAAAGTAATCCTAAAATGATTGAGGTATTTCCTTAAGTAAGTTTTTTAAATTTTATATTTACTTTGTTTGCTTAATATCTTTTGTTTCTCTTTTCACCTTTATATTTTTATCCAACGATTTAATTAAAAAGCAATAGAGATGATAAAGAATTAACCTTTTAAGGTTCTTAATGTATTTATGAATGAGTGTTTTGGCACTCATTCAAATTATATTTAGTAAAATTGAATTGAAATAATAAATAAGATCATTAAAAAATACAGGCATTGTTACCCCATTAATGAATAACTCTTAATTCAATTACTACTTCACAATAATCTAAATTCAAGGGTTTATGATAAATACCCCAATAAGAAAAATGATCACGTCAAATCTTAAAAACATGTGATTAATTAAATTACTGATTTGACAACAATTATAATCTAAATATCATTCAAACTACCATTGTTAAGAATCAATATTGAATTATAACAATGTTAGCTATATCTATAATACAAATATAAATCCTATGAACTTAACTGATCATTTGATCTTATCTTATGACCAATCTTGCATTTGAAAGTGAAATAAATGTAGCATTAAATGCCCTAAGAAATTTAGCATTAGCAATCCCATTCTCTTCACTCTTTATACCACCATTAATGCAGGTAGATGCCGTTAAGTACAGAACTTTTCTCGAAAGACAAACCTGTATGAATTATGATGATTCCTAGAGTGGAAAGTTAGTGACATCAACACTAACTTTTCTCCTCCTTGTAGTCATCGAACAAAACCTAACATCAAACACGACCAATAACAACCACTTTAACGGTCGATGACCTTCATAACAGAAAGAAAGTCCCAAAAATTACGATGGAAAATGCACCATTCGATGACTATTGGATGCCCTTTTGGAGATTTCGTTGCTCTAACCAAGAAAGTTCTTAAAGAAGACTTGACTGTTGCCTTAGCCGAAATCGAAAAGGAATGTCGGACATAGTTGCAACTTGCTCGTTGTCTTGTGGAAGATGGGTCGTTGGGGATGGATAGCATAGCAGCCAAGTTCCATTTACTTCAAGCATATGATCATGAGGCCTTGGAAACTTTTTGCCAAACCGTGTTTCAACCATGTCCCAATTAAATTCCCCACGTTTCTTTCTATAGGACTCGTTACATATAACAAGCTATTCATGGGACCCTTTAAAGTCCCTTTTCCAAGTTAATGAGATTGACCCTTTCAAAGATTGGATACGACCTGATTTTAGTACGAATTTTGAAAAAGAAAAGGCTAAAAGATTAGAAGGTTTTGAGTCTAGAACTTTACTTCATTTACTACTTACACCATTGGCTTACATCTCATCATCTCTCACTAAAGGGTCGAGAAATTTTCACCATAACCCTCTTTCTTAGCGTTAGATCTTGTGTTTTATCCTTTTCCTTTCTTGGCGTTAGTGTTTGAAGTGGAGTTTAGGGTCCACCGGAAACAAAAAAGAAGAAGATCCAACTTGGGATTTTGATATGTTTACAGGCACATTTTTCTTTTGTACTTTGGTGGTGGAAGATAAGAATGTGCAAAGGAACAGAGGTTTGCGGCTTAAGATGTGTTCACAGTTCACACCAGGATCCCCGAGCATAAGGGCTTTTTGATAAAGGTCGAATCAGCCAAGGACTATCTTCTTTCATGGAAAGCACTCGTTGAGTGATTAAGATACGCACTTAGTCTCGATTCAACTCAAGTTCTTGCTTCTGAAACCGACTTGGCTTATTTTGTCTTGAGGGGTTTGCATTGCATGGAACTCGCTGTGCGGTATTCGTGAGATTTTGTATTCAATTTTTTTTATATACAAGGACAGAAATACAAACCAATTATATAATTAGACTCATGAACGTAGCTATATGGGGTTCAGTGGTGTACTGGGCCTCCTAAAATTTTAAAAAATTAAATATTATATATATATATATATATATACATATATGAGGATGAAATTATTTGAGGGATTAGTAGTGTATTGGGCCCCTTAAAATTTTAAAAATTAAATATTTAGACCTTCCTATTATATATTTCTGACTCCGTCACTAATTAGATAGGACGACACAACTCCGACATATCATCCGAGAGGATGGAGAGGCACCCAAAGAATGTAACAAGGAAGAGTGGTTGTCTTGATTTTGATTTACAAGTGATAATATTCTATAATATGTCATAATTACTATTAGTTATCGTCATATCTAACTCACTCGTTGAAAAAATTAACTGTAAATAAATAATTATTATTATTAAATGAAACATCCTTATTATGTTAATAAATTCAAGATAATCATATTCACTTAAATTAAATCACATCCAATCTTTTAAATTAAAAAAATTAATTTTGTAACAAATTTTTAATTTATTAAAATTCTACATGCTCTCAACTTATAAAAATATAAATTTAAAATTTAAAATATTTTATTTTTGAAAGAAATTAAAATAGTTATTTAATATAAACTTCAAATAAACTATTAAAAAGAGTTTTTTGATAAAAAAATACTTGAATTTGTTTAAATTTTGAGCAAAATAAAGATAATTGCCACATGTCATGATTTGCAATGGAACATTTGAGACCTTTTGAAATATCAAGTTTCGAGACAAAGCATTCCCTTCCTTTCAAACATGGTTCAATTTGTCAAATTCGTTTCCCCTAATTGAAAAAATCATTGGTTCAAATTGTCAAATATGATCCATTTGTAAAATGTGAAAAAGAAAAGAAGGTCACCCAATAATCGGTTGGCTAATTACAATCAAGAATCCGTGTGTTTCTGCAATGATAATGACACATCCTTGACTTTCCTTAATCTAAGTATCCATAGTTTTATTAAGGTGAGGGAGAGGAATATCTTAAGTGTTCCAACCAATAGACTTGGCTAATCCATACATAAAAAGACTTTATACTTGTGTCTCTCTTTCATTGTTTTTTATTATTACGCGTGCACGAGTAAAGTAGAAAAAAAAAGGAGAGGCTTACTTAAAACAATCTTGACTTAATCAAGAGTTAGGACTAAAAAAGAAGGTAATCATTCAAGTTCAAAGCAAGTGGACTTCTTAAACATCAATCATAAGTGGGATACCATGCTAGAATAATCACATTTAGTGGATAAATTAAGGATTAAACTTTTTGGCCATCTTATTTGAACCCTTTATCTCATGTATGCATTGCATCATGAGGGCATATGGTACATATAGAACCCCAACTTAACTAATGATAATCAACAAAAAGAAAAGAGAAGGGTTTTTATGATGGTGGCTATGAGCACCTTACTTTTTAGCCAACTACCTCATGATTCCAATTATCACAAGCACAAAGAATATCACTCCCCAACCCCACCAAATTATAATCATCACCTACACTACTTCTCCCTTCAAGACCATGACTTGTTCCAAAAACCCTAACAAGGTAAGACACATAAATTTTATAAGGTATAGAGAACTAATTCAAAGTAGCTCCGGATTCGCTCTTGGCTAGCATAACCCTTGAATAGAAAAAGATGAACTCAACATTTGGAAATGATATTTCTAACAAGAATTTGGTGCGTGTGGAACTTAATTGTTCATTTCCAATAACAATACAAAACATTTTGGTCGATGATCACTAACCACATATATTCCTCTTTATGTATTGTGTTCTTTTATTTTAGTTTTTTCCACAATCCCCTTAAACCCATTTGGAACAAATGCATAACTCAAAGTTAAAACAAAGATAAGTTCAAAGGAGGAGAAATAGACATTATTCCTATTGATGATCCTCTAGTCCTCTGGGTACAGCTCTTTGATCGGATCAATTACGGACGTCTCGCTTCTAGCGGTAGTGTGGGAGTTGGAGCTACTAGGGAACCTGAGGGCTGATGGAAACCTGATGCTGAACAAAGGGAAAGCCAACGATCAATCATCAGCTAAACAATCAAGTATGCGAAGACTCCTTGTGCGCAGAAGTATACAGACGACGTAAGAACCTGAGGAATCTTGTGGTTTTCAAGTTTACCCCTTCTAAGGCTCTTAAGGTGAGGTCTTAGGAGATTAAGATTAGTCCAGCTAAGCTGAGATATCTAATGTAATTAAAAAAAAGATAAGTTCAAAATGTGAAGAAAGGGTCCAAAATTTATCATGTTCTTGATAGGATTAGCGGCCTGTAGGGCCAACAATTAAAGGGTACAAAAAGGGGCACAAGAGAACAACCATCGGTGATGAGGAGATAGTGATGGGGGTAATCAATTCAAGTGAAGAAAACATATCAGGAAGGAAAGAGCGTGAAAAGAGAAAGACAAAGAGTGTTAGGATAATGAACACAAAAAGAAAAATATATATAAACAGAAAAGTGGTAGGGCATGATCACCACCGCAAACCCTAACTTGAAGATGAATGTGAAAATTCGTATGTATAGTCATTATAGATTGTGGGGTGGCTCTTTCCTGTTTTACGAACGTGGAGAAAAAAAAAGATTGGGTTGACAAAAATAATCTTTTTATTTTTCAAGATAATTCTTTAATATTGAAATAATTTTGTATTAAAACTAATATTTATTAAGCAGTGATTTTGAAAAACACACAAAAAAATGTAGGATGAATTATGAAAATAATTGATTTCCGAGTTCGTAATAACAACGCTAATGATAACACGATAAAATTTTTTTGAAATATAAAATTTGAAAAGCTTAATAATACGCATAATTAGTAAAGATTTTGTTTCTTAAATAAGTTTAATTATTTTAATAATTAAGAACAAGTTTATTTAAAATATTAAATTTATTAATTGTATTAAAAATATATTTTTTCCTTCCTATTTTAATTTATATGCATCTATGAATAAAATAATACATTATTCATGGTTTTAATGAAACCACGTCATCTTTTCTTCACCTGTAGTTGCCTGTAGATCCTTGTCATGGAGATGGAGAGACATTAGCATCTAGTAACAGCTGGCTTTAGCCACGTGGATTCCATCCATAAGAAGAGTGTGCTCCAAAGTCTAATCATCACCACAAACATCACCCATCAGACGGTCGGGATTATCCCATCAAACTGACTCCCACGATTAGACTGCTACCGCTAAGTGCGCTACATCTGGACTTGCAATAAACTCCCCCACACTGTACCCTTTATCAGGACAAAACGTAACATCCATTAGTTACCCCTCTTTGCTCGCGATTCGCGACCCAGCTTTTGACAAGACGTTCACTTCACGAGTTGTTTGACACTCTCCACCGTTGATTCTCATGACTAAGATTATTTATCACCGGTTGATGAGATGCTTGGACCCAAAAGGTGGAACGCCGTGATGATATGCTTGTTACAAAAAGGTTAAATCCTCAACTCAAACGGTTCCCCACATTTCGGCCCGACGAAGTAATTAAGAGGATATAAATTAGGTACTCAGCGGTCCGCTAAAGGAGAGCTGAACAATCCACAGATTTATAAGAAGCCCACTTTCAAAGCTCACTAAGAGCTCAAGAATGTTACTCCTACACTGTAAACCGTGAAATTCGAACCTTGCACCTTGTTACAAATCTACCCCTTCAGAAACAACTACTTGCGGGCGTGTTGATGATATGCTAATACTATTCTTGTGATGTGAAGAGTATTTCAATAACTCGAGTGTGATAAAGCCAAGAATTCAACTTAATTAACATAACTTATTCATATCAATCAATCAAATTAATTAATTAATTAATTAATTAATTAGTTAATATCTATTATATTACCTATAAATTTTACCCTTACATGAAAGAATAGTATAATTAACCTCTTAATTTTATTACATATTTTTATTATTTACAACAACAACAATAACACTAAGTAAAAATTTCATTAACACGTGAAATTTTTGAAAGTTCAGTAATATGTAATCTTATCTTTAACTAATAGGTATATTTTATTATTTATTTCATAATATTTAAGATAAAACATAAAAATTTTAATATCAAATTTGAAGAATGATTATTAATTAAATTAAGGATGCTATATAATTTTTAATTCTTAATTTATTAGGTAATTTATGCAAAATATATAATTTACGAATTATTATATTACTTAAAAACTTTACCATTGCATAAAAATAATTATAATTAATCTTTTAATTTATGGTCCCAAATTCCATTATTTTTCTCGGTATGTCAATTTTATTTGAGAAATTACTATTTATTTAAAAATAAAAACTAGTTGTTAACATTATGCTTTTTTTGTTGCCCATAAGATGTCTTAAGAGGGTCCTAATTATGAGAAGATATTTTTAAGTCATTTATATCTAGACTAATCCTTACTTGAATTGGATAGGTCCTTATAAGAGGTAAAATTTTGACCATAAATTTTAAATGATTACATACATAAGGAAGGTTCAAACTCGCGTTCACTTAGACTAAAAAAACTATTTATTAACTCATCCGCGTCTACATTTCAATATTATGCATATTAATATATTAGAAAATAACGTAGACCGTACATCAATAATTCCCGCCGACTCAAAAGGGGACGGGCGTTAAAGTTCGAGCATGTTGGGTGGTCGGAGGCCAAAAGCCGTTATCTTTGGGTGTAGACCCCACACGAAAAGGCAGCGGTAGCTTTATAATTTGACACGTGCCTGACAGCTTAATTGATTGAAATAGGAACACCGAACAAGACAAGCAAGCCCCAAAAGGTCAGGTTCCGTTTCCCAGTATCCAAACCAGACCTAGCCTGACCTCTCTTTTCCTTATCCGAGGTTAACCGTTTCGGTCGGTTACTTAACCTTTGTTACGGTGGTTATGGCTAAGGTCAAGGCCAAGGTTAAGGTCAAGGCCAAGGTTAAGGTTAAGGTTAAGGTTAAGGTTACAGTTAAGGTTGAGGCTAAAGTTCCCAATATATAATCACCATAATTTAAGTAAGCAAAGAAAAAGAAAATTTTAAAAAATAATTAATAATAAAATTTTAACACAAAACACTTTTTAAATACGAAATATTAAAGAGTACAAAAGACTTCAAATATTATATTTTCATAATTTAAGTTTAATTACAATAAAATTAAAAGTATAATAAAATAACATAATTAAGTCATATAAATAAAATATAAGTATTTAAATTTTATTGATAATTCATGTTTTGTAATTTAAGTTTATTTAAACAAATTATAATTATAATATAAATAATATAATTGAGTCGTATGAATAAAAAACAAGTATTTCAATGTCATTAATAATTATTACCAATAATTAAAAAACTTAACAAATTCAATCATAAAAACTTTGAACTAATTAATTTTTAGGTTCGATTTTGAACATTTGATTTGATTTATTTTAATAACTCTTCTTGTGAAATTTTTTTTCAGTTTATTAATTAATCAATCGCTAATTTTAATTTAATTTAATGACAGTCTAATATCAGTTAAATATTTTAAACCTTAACATCTTATTTTACTATTTAACTTATAGTTCGATTTTTAAAATATTAAATATTAATTAAATTCTCCTCTTAATTTATAAAAAACTTATAATTAGATAGAAGATTAACATTTAAAATTATAGTAAATGATTGATGATTAAACTATACTAGGATTTGGATGGTGGTGGATAAACAAAAAAGGAAACAAACCCTTTTTATATAACTTACAATATTTACAAAAATATCTAATTAGTGAAAAAAACAAGAGTAATGACTACTGACTAGGCAGACATAGAATGCAAAATCTCGCCGACCCAAGATACTATCAATCTTTTGGATCTCTGACCAAAGGAGATGTTACATAACATGAGAAACAAAGAAGTGTACCACTTACATAAATGGTAGGTTTGAATGGACTTTTTTGTTTCTTCCTGACCACGACGCATTAATACCATTTTATCACTTTTAGTTTTAGTACATTTTTGCACCATTGCCTCCTGCGATTTTTTTTTTTTTTTTTTACTTTGGAGAGAGATTAAGTCCTCAAGAACGCAACTGATCTAGCATCATACTGGAGAAGCAAATTAAGACGTGACCCAGGGAAATCCCAAAGAGTTTAACGTGAAAAGCCAGAAGACCCTTATTTAGTTAGAAAATCCGCACTCTGATTCTCCTTTTTGAGTGTATGTTGAAGAGAGCAACACCACACTCTCCCAAGAATTCGTCGAATGTCTGCAACAATGGCTAAATAAGGGTGAGATAAAGGCCTTCCTGCGATTTCTATCTCTTCTTAAATGCCTACTTACTACAAAAATGTTCACACGTGAAGATGTGATTTATTTCTCAAGATTTTCAAAGAAAATGACATTCCACATGCCCGCAGGGGAATGATTTTTCAAGAGCGTTGACAATGGAGGGTGGGTGATGGTATGATCTAAAATTTGATAATTTTTTTTAAAAATGCAAAATAAAGACAATTTACATGTAAGTTGACTATGAACATTACACATGAAAGGCAGCCATCAAGTGGTATAGTTTATAAGAATCGCACGTACACACCACGAAGGTGTTGTTAATGGCACGACGTTACGTTGTTAATCAAAACACAATTAGCAAAAATCTAGGGAAGAAGTAAAATTTGAGAGAATCAAAGGGAAAGGATGAGTGCAACACGCAAGGGAAAAGCATTAAGTATGGTATAGTGTGATGAGATGGGAAGTTTGGTTTTGGTTGGTGAGGAAACTGTGTGTGCGTGTTGGTTTCACAGGAAACAGAGAACCCTTGCGAGACCCGCCGGATTTCGGCCGATGTTTGGTGGAAAAGACAGAAACTTTAGTTATAAAACTGATAATGTTATGTGCATTAATCCTAATCCATCACTGTTTCACTGCCTGAAAATCCCTATGTGACACAGAACTGAAGCTACAAAGGGGTGGCTTCTTTATGCTGATAGGATCAGTCTTTTTAGCTGAAGAACTGGTGTCAGAATCTGACGGGGTTGACTCAAATCTCAAGATGAAAAGTCATTGGATCCAAGGGTTCAGAGTCCTTGTTTCAATGTAACATCATTGGGTGGATGGAAAGAAAGACCCCTTCTTCCTTCCTGCTGGTTGGGCATCTTTTTGCTCACTGACAAAAAACTTTGGGACATGTGAATTTGGACGGAAGAGAGACAGGGATAGATAAGAGAGAAAAAAAGCAGTATCAGACAAGATCATGGGATCTGCATGTTTTTATTGCACAAGCCCCTGCAAATATGGATCATGCAAATCCTCTTTTTTACTTTCCTTTTTTTCTTATTTTTGTTTCTTTGGTTCGTTCTCTGCTTAAAATAACAAGAAAACAAAATACTTTCACTACATAACATCATTTTCTTCACCCCATAAAGAGCAACCCATTGCCAATTACACCTGTTGTCTTAATTAACCTCCAAGCCTCTGTCTTTTAATCTGTTGTTGCAGTCGAAACTCTACTTTTGATCTTAACTTGAGGTGGTTAATGCTAGTGGTTTATTAGAACCAAAAGGGTTGCTTTTGGGATTGTAATGTAGTGTGACCATTGAAGAGGAGTGAATGTTTGGTGGGGTTTGTGTCCTCAACAGGAAGAAGGGTGAGTGAGTGAGTCCTAAGTGGGGTTTTGTTTATCTCAAAAAAGGTGACGTTCACATCCAAGAAATGGTCGAGTCACTCGCATATTCTCACTATATAACTTTTGCTTCTTTCTGTAAAACACAAGACATTGATGAATGAACGGAGATGTTTGGGGCTATAGAGTGGTCGTAAGCTCACATATTTTGCTTTTGTTTTTTTTGCTGTTGTATGTGTAAGCGTGAGAGAATCTTTTTCTTGCTTCCTCAGCTCAACAACCTTACGTTTTCTAGAGACCCCTCCTGCGTTGCGTGCATTTTGTTCTGATATTCCTGGTTCCTGTGTTTTGGGTTCTTGAGCTCATAGAAAGAGAAAAGAGAATCTCACAGAGTGCTTATATTTCTCTGGCCTTATCCCTCTTTCTTTTGCCTCTTTCTGCTTGCAAAAATTGCTCTCTTTTCTCTCTTGTCTCCTTTCATATCGTAAAAGCACTTAGAAACCATTAAGCGTGCATAGAAACAAATACAGTACTTTGCTTCAACCTTTGATTAGGTTTCTTAAAATCGCTTTTTGGGTTTATCCCTTTCTCTTGGCGGGGTTTTTGCTTTATAAATGTTATGAGTTTCTGCTTTCCGTTGTTGGGTTTAACGAGTTTCTGAGTTGTGCTTTAAAGGGTTGGTTCTTTCTTTCTTTCTTTCTTTTGCCGTTGAGATCTCAAGGTTCTTGCCCATTTCTCATCTGGGCTTTTGTCTTGAGAAAGCAAAAACCATTGTTTTTGATGATTTTGACATGGTACACTTGGCGGGCTCGAGTGTAGGCTAAGGGCTTACTTATAGTGGCAGGTACTCAACCATCTTGTTGCTTTACGTGCTGTTCTCGTTTGATCTTTTGAAGTCATATGTACCTTATTGGCTTGTTTCTTGCACCACAGTGAAGCTTGTTCCCAATTGTCTCGCAAAATTTTCTGGTGTCAAAAGTTAAGTAGAAACTTGATTCAGTCAGATGGAGTCTAGTTCAAAGAATGGTGAGTTGTGTCCTCAGTTGTTTGATTTGATTCAAAAAGAAAGAGAATGGCTTGTGAAGAGGGACGAGCAGAGATCTTCGGTAGAGAAAAAGCTGGAACTAAGGCTTGGACCTCCTGGTGAAGATTGGTCTGTGCAAGAACCCAACAGAAACAACAATACCAATAATAGAGAACATGACCTTTCTCTTCGTTCCTTTGGCTACTTTCCTAATGGTAACACTCAAGGACACAACTTTTCTTCTCTAGACAAACAAGTTGGTGGTGTTTGGTTCGATCAACAGCACCTTCACAAGAACATGCCAAAGACTCCTGCTTTTCTCCAGTTTTCCACAACAGCAACAGTAACCCAACTGGGCTTGCCTCTGGCAAAAGAATCCTCACAGTCCTGTGGCAAAATAGTAGGAGACTTGCAGAACAGTGCAGAAAAGAAGACATTTTCACCTCCCGCACCTGCAAATACAGCTGTGCCCAACAGCTCTCAGAAAAGGTGCTACAGCTTTTTTCCTGTTCCTCTGTCACTTGTTTTCTTTTTTCAACTTTTGAACAGGGAATATTCACTCACATGTTCACTTGGTTGGAATGTGTGGTCCATTTGTTTTAAACTTGCTTCATTCAAGTGAAACTGTTTACTCTTGCGTGTTTACTCTTTTATCTCTTCATGTAGCTCTAGTACTTCATAGTTTCCTTTTGAGTGCTTAATTATCCTTATTTGGCTTCATTTCTTGTTCACTATGGTAAAGAAAATCTTAAGGCTTGATCCTTTCTTTTTATGTTCAAGCGTTGCTGTTTGTGTTATCCTTTCTTTTTGTCGTAGATATCGTCTCTTTTCTGATTATCATTATTTATTATTGCAACAGCTTCGTGTATATTATATACGTTTTTTGACCTATGCATTAGCTGCTTGTATTTGTTGTCTTGTCTAGATTCTTGAAATATGCAACTAATTGCAAGACTTTAAGCTACTCCTATTCTGGAATGCTCCTGCATATTTAGTCTTCGCTACTGTTTTATTTGTAGACTTTAAATGCATGAAGCACCTTAATTGTGTCTGACTTTGTATTCTGTATTTAATTCACTCTTGAATCCTCTTAAACAGAACTGCTCCTGGTCCAGTGGTGGGTTGGCCTCCAATCCGATCTTTCAGGAAGAACCTTGCAAGCAGTAGCTCCTCGAAACCATCTCTCGAGGCACATAATGGAAACCCCAACAAGAAAGTTGCTGCTGGTGAAAAGACTGTTGAAATTTGCCAAAAAAGATTGTTTGTGAAGATCAATATGGATGGTGTTCCTATTGGAAGAAAAGTGGACCTTAAAGCCCTTGACAGCTATGAAAAACTCTCCACAGCTGTTGATGAACTTTTTAGAGGCCTTCTTGCAGGTTAATCAATAGCTTTGCTGTTATAATTGTATTTAAGTCGTCAGTATTACCATGCATATCATATAAGTGAGATATGTGATTTGATAGTTATGTCAAGACTTAAGTTTTTGCCCTTTAGGAATTATGAAAATTTGCTGTTCTTTTTGTTGTCTACATGAGCCATGACACATGCACAATCCATTTGAAACCAACTGAATCTTAAAATAACCTATTGCCATGTGGTTAGTCTAAATTCATGTTGTTAAATTATTAGTTAAGGGTTGGTTCATCTTCTTACTCTCCATGTGACATAAATTACTAATGAGCATCTAATGTGAAGGCTGCTTCATCTCATGTTTTGTCTTTTTGCATTGTTATGTATAGCTCAAAGAGATTCCTCTGCTGGTGGAATCATGAACAACCAGGAGGATGAGAAAGCAATCACAGGGCTATTGGACGGAAGTGGCGAATATACGCTTGTTTATGAGGATAACGAAGGAGACAGGATGCTTGTTGGGGATGATGTCCCATGGCAGTAAGCATCTTTATCACTATGGATCTGATTCAACTTTTAAATTAGTCTATCCTTAGTATTATATTCCTAGTGCTTAGCAAGCTGCCAGTGATGCTAGTATGTCGTTAAGTATTATGGGAAACCACTGCCTTAGTTTTTTAATCACGTCTAATCCTAACAACCTCAATTTCTACAAATATCCCAGGTCATAATTCATTTAACAATTTCATACATTTGTTCTTGTCTTTTATGTAACGTCTTTCCAATTTGTGTGAATTGCAGTATGTTTATTTCTACTGTGAAGAGGCTGCGAGTACTGAAGAGCTCTGAAATTTCTACCCTGAGCCGTAAGTGATTTACTCTGTTATGAAGACAACCTTGGCTCGATCATGCATATGAAGATTCTGCTAACTGAGATTGGTTTTTACTGCTCAGTTGGAAACGGTAAACAAGAGAAGCTACCATTGAAGTGATGTAAAAGATTTTCCTGTGAAGATTCTCCATTGAAGTTTGAAGGAGAAGAGTGGATTTATGTTTTCTTATTTCGCATTTTACGTCCCCCTTTTGTATCGAACTTGGTACAATTCACAGTATATATATATTTATATATATGTATATATTGGTATTTAAGCTTGTAATACTTCTCTTTTGGCCTCTTATCTCTTGCTTTTATATGCTCTAATTCCTCCCTCGAACATGGTTTCTTTGCTTGATGTACAAGTTCTTGCCTTTAATGGCGTTTTTAAAATATTCCAACTTTTAAAGCCACTCAAATTGAATGAATAATACGAATGGCATGATTTTGTGTCTCTAGCTCCTCCCACAACTTGAAACCATGATAAGCTCTAAAGCTTTTTGCACTTTGTTCTTTACAGATGCCATTGAAACAGGTGTTGTTCAAGTACAGTGTTCAAAGATGGGGGAGAGTGGAAAATTTGTATTCCTTTTTTCCTCAAAAGGGCAGACCGAAAATTTCCTGTAGGGTCCTTTGATTGTGACATATGATGCACCCCCAAAGTAGTTGTTTTCTACATGCACAGTGCATCTTTGATCAAACGGCTGAGATCTTGCTTTCGGTAATGGAGTTGTGCCCATCTCTAACGGGATAAGTGGACGTGAGAACACTACTTGGGAAGACTCAAAAAGGGTGATGCTTTGTCGGAGTGAGTGAGTGTTCTTGGATGGTCATTATCGTTGGTCATTGCCGAACTTTTACTATCTCAACTCCATCACTGCAAATTGACACATGATCTTTTTGGAATCCACAGAAAATGTTACTACCAAGAATCCAAAAAGAGGTTTAAACCTCTTGGTATGATGATCATAACTGTAAAAACTAAGCCAAATAAAAAGAATGGTCGATTTCTGCAACCATGGTCGACCACAGTCCAAATTCTATGCAACAATCAGTCATTCTTCAACTATTTATGGAAACATGAAAGTGAGTCTACTTTCTTCTTTCTACTTTGATGTGAGAATTCACCATTTTAATTGGAAAACAATCTTGGTGTACGGTGCAAGATTTTGCACCAACTCCATTATAGCAAAACCATCTTCAAAGCTGCACTTGCCCTTGCCACTGATCTTTATCTGATAATCTTTCAAGAAATGACGCCAACATTTGCTAGTTCGTAAGTCAGTGCAGCAATTCAGCTTGCCTTCTGTTTCTTTCATTGATTCAAATAGATGCTGCAAAATTAATGAAGTCCCATGTGAGCATATGAACAAGAGAGAGTTTCTGGGATTGAATAGTATAGATAATGTAGTATCAGTACGTATATTAGTGCAAGGTTGTTTCTCCAACGGGTTACTATAGCTAAAGTATCAGGGCGGCAACTCCATAGTAAACCATCGAAGCATCTCCTGCTAGTGACATATGCTATCTCTTTCAGTTGTACCTCTACATACTTGAGACGTTGCACTGGAGGGATGGACATGTGCTCTAGTTCTCTTAAATTAAATGACGCCTTCACAGTAATGGCAATCCAATGAGATAGCTAAAAAGCTGACAGAATTTAAGAAAAACGAAGAAGAAGAGAAGACAAATTTCATCAGAATTTATTAAGATAGACATACCACAAATGGATAGAGTTTCAGTTTCAGGATCAATTTGTTGTTTTTCCTTAAGTGTTCAATGCTTTCTCTAAATTTCAGAAACCAAAGAGTGGTCATCATTTTTCTGACAAAAATGTCTAGCATCAGTAACCTCGTCTTTAAACCTGAAGTTCTGATTGCAAAAATTCCTGACATTGAATCCTCGTAACACAAGTATCGGAAACAACAAAGGTTTGGAACATCAATAATTGACTCGGTATGCAAGTCGCTGGAGGTTAACTTCTTCAGTTGATGGCCACAGATGTTCACTCTTTTCAGTAACAGGCATCTTCCTTGCAAATCCAAGATCTCAAGGTCAGAATATAGACTCAATGGACTTCGATATAAATCGTCAATGGAGGAAGCATATCTCAGGGACAAACGTGTTAGTCTTGTGCAAGCACTTATGTCAAATTTGCAGGGTTGTGTAGATTCATGATAAATCAATTCTCTAACGTTTGGTGCATCGACAGTGAGTATTGGGATAGGTAGCTCACTGCACTGGGATATTTTAACCTTGTTTAGATAAGGGAGATCAGAAAGACGAAGGCACCCGACACCTGGACAAGTCACAAGCTTGAGTTGCTCGATCATGGAACAGCTAGAGATTATGCTTTGCACTATACCATCCTCTAACTTAACTTGAGTCAAAAACAACTGTTTCAAAGATGTGAACTTGATAGACTCACCATCTGCGGGTGGTTCCAACTTACAATGTCTCAACCTTAAGATTGACAGTGTTTTGGCTGCATAGATCTTCCGAGGCACGGTGTACGAGGTACCCCTTTTCGATTTTATGTGAAGATCCAACTGATTGACACATCTTTTACTGACCAATTCTATACAATCGTCAATACGAGAAGCATATCTGAGATCAACCAAATTCACACTCAATGCAAATCTTTGTAAGTAAATCTTGCTTGCTACTATCCTTTGAAGAGAACAATTCACAAAGTTCATGAACTTGTCATGATGCTCTTGAAGACTTTGCAGTCTTTGTCTGCATGACAAGAAAGTCTGCTTGGGGAGTGGAGGTTCTGCGAAACTGGTGTAAGCAGCACCTATTGAACTCCATCTCTTTGATAAGGTACGTAGAGCAATAATGGTTTCGGTTGGCAAGAAGGATAGGATTCGATGGATGATATCGTCAGGAAGTTGAGAGATCCTGTTCACGCATATCAATGGCTTCTCTGTCGTTGTAAATTTGATCTTCTTCCTGGGCCTCAAATTCATTATATCTATGTAGGACATTCACAATCTGCAGACAACAAAAGAAAAGACAATACTGTGATTTTTTGTAATCGTTGCGGCCATTGCTGAGACCTTGGTTGAATCTTAAATACATTCATGTTTCTCTAAGTATAGCTCATATATATACAAGGTTTTCGATATCATAAGAAAATATATTATATATACCATGATGATGATGATGATACTGTAATAATGGAATTAGTAAGTCGATAAAGATGAAACATAATACCTTGAAAGTCTTCAATGGAGTCTGTAACTGGAAATCATCGTCTCGGCCGAGGGTAAGTTGATATACGTATATAGGTATTGAGGATCCCGAAGTCTATGAAGTCCTACTTAGGAACTATATCACAGGATTCTAGGGTTTCTTTGTTTTGTTTCTCCTTATTTGCTTGGGACATTTGACTTCGTCCAATGGGTCATCTTAAAAAGGAAAACAAAAGGTTTAATTAACACAAGGAAAATGGTTTAATGTTATTATTTTAGAGTAAATACTTCTTTTCCTTAAAAAAAGTTGAAATATAAAATAATTCCAATAATAGATAATTTAAAATATGTAAAAAAAAGTATGTGTTTTCTATCCCGACCAAAATTTAGACCGAGGTTTAAGATTTAAAAGGTCAACCAGTATTATACCGTTATAATTGAATAAAATTAAAGAATTTAAATTTGATAAAAAAGATTATCCTTAGTTATTAAAAAATTCAAAGCTTAAATAAAAATTATTTAGTTTAATTTGGTATATAAAATTAATTAATTTACAAAAATTAACTATTAATTAATAAACTAATTGATTTTTAACAAAAAATTATTAAACTAAATCAAACTTAAAAATTAAAAATTATACTGAAAAGAGATGTTATATATAGTGATTATAAATTCCTGTTTATTATACCTACACTACAAAATGTATTAAGCACTTAAACTAATGTTTTCAAAATCGGACTGAAAGTTAAACCGATAAGATAAGAGATTTAAAGTTTAAAAGATTTAACTAGTATTAAATAATCATAAAATTAATTAAAGATTGAATATAATTAAAAAGTTTGAAAATTAATTGAAGAAGACTATTCTAATCTATCAAAAAAATTATTTAAAGTTTAATTAAAAAATAGACTATTAAATAAAAATTAATTAATTAATTTTAATTTATAAAATTTGATATCATTGTTAAATCAACCGAATTGATTCGGTTTTTAAAAATTTAGGTTAAACGCATCAAACCGCAAACCTAGCTACTTTGGCACCTTAACCGCAGCAGATGTTTGTGTGTTTGGAACATAAACAGGAAATTTTCTTCACACACAAGCATTCATTGAGCAAAATCATGTACAATATCGTGCATTTTTGCAGCGCATTGTCAAGTTTACCGAAGTACACACCTGAACAATCGTTTCTATATCTGCACTTCTCATGGAACTAAGGGAAACCTTGTACCATTCACAACCTCGTATACCACATCAACATGAGTACCAAAGACAAGTACCCTTTTAAGTGCAGAAGGCAGCAGATCATGTACACCACTCTCACCCGCTTTCAGGTTCGCCCCAGAGTCTTGGAACTTGAGAAAACTGTACGTAGATGATGACCAGAAATAATTCATGGGAGGCAATGTAAGGAACTTGTAAAAGAAAAACAAATTATTTTCATATACATTACAAGCTGTCTTATTGTTCACTAATAATAGATCAGCCTTTTTTTTATTTTAATCCTTATATTCTAAGAATTATTCAATATCTTAAAAACGGAACCGAAACTGGTAAATAAAAAGTTTAAGATTTAAACAATCATAAGATCGGTTAAGAATTGAATAAAATTATAAAAAGATTAAAACATGATTAAAAGGGATTATATTTATCTGTCATAGAATTTTAAATTTAATTAAAAATAAATTATTAAATGAAAAGTAATTGATTTGTTTTAGTTTATAAGAATTTATTAATTTATTAAAATTGACTGATTAATCAATAAATTAATCAGTTTTTATAACAAGAATTATTAAAATAGATGAAACCGGAAAGTTAACTAGTTCCAAATTTTTCCACTTGAATCGACCAAGTTTTTAATCATTGAAATTATCATTTAATTTTTTATAGTATTCTTATTTTGATATATTTTATTATTATTTTTAAAATTAACATAATATTAAAATTCTTAAATCTCAATAGAACAACAATTTAAAACTATAAATTAATAAAAACTAACTTACAAAAATAATTACTACGATTACTAAACAGTAATATAATGAAATAAAAATCAAACTAGAAGAAGATTTAAATATAATTAGCCTTAAACATATCCCAAAAATGTTGGAGTATACACATATCAGATAACAACAGTCAAACTTTTACATAGATAAACCAAACTCTTCAGTGTTGAAACTACCAGAAATAAAACATATTTCAAACCAGAAAATGAATCACTCAAGTAATCTCCAACTGCGGCCAACCTCCATTCTTGAACCAGAGAAAAGGTAAAGAGAAATATACAGTATACTTACTTGTTGCTAATAATAATTAATCTACATAGCTTTCCTCGTTTAGCCTGGCTTAACCTGTGTGCCATTGTTAACTAAGAACACTTGCATAAGAGCATCTACATATACACTGTGTGCCTGCCTGAGATCTAGTAGTGATCATCGATCAATCACTCTAACGTGATCCCACCAAGTTTAGCAGATTTGCAGAAAGATGAGTAGCAGAGGCATCCATGACCATTAACAGTTGAAACTTGGAATGTATTTGTCTTTGGTTGTATACTGCTTTTATTGGCCTCTTTTGCTCTTATTCGAGGACATGTGAAAAGGGTTCTTAATTAGTTCCATTTTCTTTTTAATTTGAAGTGAATAATTCTCCTTTTACTAATAAAAAATTTAATATATAGCGAATTGTTCTCTTATAAATATTTTAAAATTTTTAATTAGTTTAACTTGTTATTTAATTTAACTTACAACACAAAATATCTCGTGAAATGAATAATTAATAACTTAATGCTTAATAATTTCATTAATTTCCAAGAAAAATATCTCGTGAAATGAATAATTTCATTAATTTGTTCGACGCCTTAATCCGTCGATAAATTTCGTCATTAACTAAGCTTTAAGATGAAATGTGTAAAAATTCTGTCGATAATTTCCGTCACTAAATTTCATTTTTTTAATAGTGAAATATTTTATTTTTTTCTGCCTTTGGCAAAGAACAACAGGATGAGACTCAAGACTAAGGCAAGTGGGGGGTGACAGGAAATTTCTTTTTTTGACAAGTTTTCAAAAGTCCAATTCATTTCATATTGAACAGAAGTAGCTAAAGGGCATATTGAAAGGCAGAAGATAACATTTTCTTGGCTCATGATCCACTTGCAAAGAATATTATACTTTGGTCAAGATACAATCAATGTGTCAAGATTTGTATATGCCTACACATACAAATATATCCTTTTGTTTATGGTGTTTTCTTGTTTATACATTTCAATAAGATCAGTATAATAAAGTTACCTTTCATACGATATCAACATCAATAACAACAATAACCTAATTAAAATTTCACTGATAGCAGCATCAGGAGATTTTCATAATTACTTTATCTTATTTCTAACTAATAAAAAATTTATTTCCGATAGATTCACGTAAATATATATATACGTGTGTGTAGATATTATAAATGTTAAGAGAGATTTTTCTGCATAACAAGGTAAAAAACTCAACTTAATTCTAATGATTTAAAAACTCAATCGGTTCATCTAGTCAAACTGTAAAAACCTTGAATCGTCAAACTTTTCAGTTCAACTTTTAACTTTTCGTTTCGATTTACTTTAATAATTTCTTGTTGTTAAAACTAATTAATTGATTTATTAATTTATTAAAAATAAGAGCATGACAACAGAAGCAAGGTTATTTTGTCTTTAAAAAGACATCTCAAGGTTGCTCCTTGTTTGTTGCATATCGATGTCACTATCAACGATCAAGACTCCTAATACCAGAAGAAAATCTCGAAGCTGTATACATAATAGATCACGCTCAAAATACTACACTTTCAGTGGTAATAATGAGCATGTCCTTGCATTGTTTGATTCTATGCTTAGAACCTTCCCAAGGATTTGTGTTCACCACAACATTTTTCGTTATTGCCAATTCACTTGTTATGCATGCAATTTAATAACCCTCCAAGGTCCTACCACGAAAAGATTGATTATCTCTTCATGTGTAAGTACACTTCTGATTGAACAAGAACACTTCTAAGTGACTCACAGTATAAACATTGAGAACATCTGCAATAATGTCACAAGCATCAAGATGAGAAAGCAAGAGAGTAAACACAGTTGCAAACAATCATTTTGATTCATATAGTTTGATGGGCATGCAGATAGTGTTAGGTGAAGATGGTAATGCAGAGTCATATGCATGTCTGTGTGAGTTAGTTTGATCATGTTTAGCTAACCATGGCATCGAGTTTAAAGGAGAGTATCAATATGTTGAAGAAAAAGAAAGACTTGATTCACCCTTTCCACTTTATTTTACTTACCAAAAGAATTGGTAAAAACCACCTGCAGAAGAACAAGCGGGGATAGCAGGCTGAAGCTGAACAATAATGGCTGCTTCCAAGTCCTGCTTTAGTACATGCACTTCACTTTAGACATAATTGGCAACACAACTTAAATAGTCTCGTTATGGTTTTTCTAAATCTAAGAGATAATGACAAGAGGTCAAAATGATTTGAAATAATCAGGGTGCTGAGATGATCCAAAGAAAGTCAACCGTTCTGATTGAAACAGTTCCGCTGATCCGCAGATTTCCTAAACTAGAGATACTGTGAATGTGACGCAGCAAGAAGAGCAGCTCCAATTCCTGAGCCGTCATTAGCATGCTCAATCACAATAGTTTTGGATACTTCGTCTCCGAGCAATTCGGCCATAGTATTCTCCAAGCACTTACTATATTCGGTGTAGTGCTCATATAATCCACCATCCATGGCTATAACTGTCTTCTGTGTATCCACATCCTTGAGAGTATCCCTCCCAATTTTCTTCAAGATAGCCAAGATCCCAGCAGCTGCAAGACGTGCTCCACGTGTGGCAACAATGTTGCATAGCTCAACTATCACTTTCCTTGTTTTGAGGGATGTAGTAGATATCTGCAATAAGGCAGGAAACAATGGTTCTAAGTACAATATAGGACCAAGTGACTGATAAAATTCCTCATGGTTAAACAAATAATCAATCGCATTGACACCGAAAAATTCTAAACCCCCCATTTTGGGTATGGCACCTTCAAATAGAAACTTAATAGACTCAACCCACCAGTAATAACAGAAGAGCTTTCCTAATAGCGTAAAGAAGAACCAATTTTATTAGCCTAAAGTATGATGAAACGAACCCATAACTTTTACAAATTGTGCATAACACGCAGCAAGTTAAGGTGATTATCAAATGAAATTTAAATACCAGACTAACAGTATCATCCATAACTGGGATGTGACTAAATGAAATACCTCTAGAATATCCTTTAATTTGTTTCCCACGACCTTAAGATCAGGAGACGTGTCATGATGCATTGCTGACATTTCAGGTGTCCTGCATATCCAAAACCCATTATAACTAGTTTCACAGTCTTTAACAATGCATCAACACAAGTACCAAATGATATTCCTATGCTTTTTCCGCTGATGCATATCATGCCTCTAAATGGTCTCACATAAAATGACATGAATTTTCTAGCAAATAGAATAATAAGATAGTTGAGAGACGAGAATTGGAAAGTAAGCTAAAAGCAGTTCACAAACTTCAAATCCAAGGAAGAGCAGGTCATTCTTCTGGCGCATCTTAAAACTACCAACCATAGCAGACTGAAACAATTGTAAATTTTCTTGCAGAAATTAATCCATCTCCAAATGCAGCACTGAAGAAAAATATACCGTTATGCATGTAAAACAATCCTTTGTATTCGGCATCGCTCGATTTAGTTTATCACCTACCTTAACCTTGGTAGGTAAAAGATGATAAAACAAGAAAAAAGTACTTAAAATTCATCATGTATGCTTAATAATAATTCAGGAAATAAGCGAGAAAGGTATTCTTTGTAATTTGCGAGTGTAACCTTTCTAAAAAAATAGAACCTTCCATGGCTATAATTTCTGCTCTATGTTTTACCTCCAAGACGAACATCCTACTGTTTGATTAAATATGCAGTGAATAGCTCATAAGCACCAACAAACTCACGCTTGCATGTAACTAGCTCTTACACAGACACAAGCAAAAGATAAAATCTCCCAACTCTAACAGTAAATGGCTGAATCACTTATCACAAGATACCTCAGGAATTATATCAAACACCAGTAATGGTTTCCAGTTCAGTATTCTAAGTGTCAGGTTGATTTCCATATTTTCAATATCCTCATCCATTAGCACACTGAAAATTTTTCCTGAGTAAGTTTTGTTCAATAGGTTCAGTGCACATGTTCAGCTTTATTTTTTACTTCGTCTTTTCTTCTCATAAATTATCTTTGACAAGCGTTGATATTTACATCCTACACAATAGTGCACCAGAATGGAGCAAAGCCTAGATGTAAAATGAGTATGGGATTTACCTCAATATGAAGGGAATTTTAAGTTTTGGAGGAACAATGTCACCAAAAAAGGCAGCTTCTTCAGCCATTCTTAGCAAAACTCTCCGTACTATTTCTCCCAAGTACATGCCAGAAATGACTTTCTCAAAAACCTGCAGAAGATGAATTTAGAAACAATTGAGAAGATATTAGAAAAACATAGGCTAGCAAGGCAGACTAAGGGTTAATGGAGGTTATATGAAGTAATTTGCCAAACTACCTGTTCACCAGGATTTAAACTCTCAGCATCTAACGAGTTGTCATAATCAGTTAACGGAAGATGTGACGACCTAAAGTTACCCCACTCCATGTTAATGACCTACATTCAAATCCCCACATAAGCTCCAACTATTTGCTTTAAGAATTACATAACCTAAATAAGTACCAAAACTTGCTAACCATCTCTCCAGATCTGGGTAGAGCACCATGCCATTTTGGTATTGCTTGGGCACGCTCAACATAAGCAGCATTAGTTCCTGTACCTAAGATGACAGCAGCAGCAACATCCTTGTTGGTGTATCTACCTCCAGCTAGTGTTCCAACTGTATCATTGACCTAGTTCAACACGGTTGAAATTAGGTCTAGAAAAATGACATTTACTAATTTGAAGTATTACTCCATACTCGGACTAACACGGGAAAGCATGAACATCTATTATCAAACAAGGCTACCCAAAGAAAAACTAATAACCAATGCTGTTGACGGAGAATTTTAAATTACCAGAGCTGACACAGTCATTCCGACACCTTGTCTCTCCATGGCTTTTGTCAATTCTGACACCACATCTTGGCCAACCTGTTTTGGAAAGACAAGTTATGTCTAGTCCTTAGCATGCTTCTAATGATCAGAAAGCACCTAACATTACTTTGTCTCTAACTTGATCAAAACCAGTAAACAGTGGCTAATGAAATACTAAAAGAGGGCTGAAGCAACAAGAACTAACAGCATCACTTATAGAGAAGCCTTTTGTCCACCTGACAAGTGTCCCAGACGCTATGGACGTTTGTAAGACAGGAAATGAGAATGTGAAACCTAATTCTCTCTTTTTACCCGGAGGAAGTTCATGCTCTTGCCCTTCTTCAGCAACAAATTTTGCAAGTTCTGCTGCTATATAATCAAACAGTGCCTGAAATCACAATCAAATTTCAAAGTTAAAAGATCTTGCATCTAACTACCTTTAGTTTTATCACCAATCCTTTGAAAAGTACCAAGACTTACATCTGAAGTACCAGTCATCAAACTTGGAGGAATTGACACCTCAGCAAATTCTTGACTAACAAGACCAGCATCTGTTCCTCCTAGTTGAACCCGTAGTACACGGAAGTTTGTTCCACCAAGATCCAAAGCATAAAACAATCCCTTCTCATCGCTGCAACAATAGCATTGGCTTAATCACAATTATTTTACATGAAACATAAATGAGAACTGATGAATGTTTGTCCATATAATTCTGCTTGTCATTCCAGAAACTATGCTTTCCAGAACAACCATTCAGAGATTATGTTTCCCCTTTTAACCACAAAGATTTCCTGCCTCACATTGTTTATGCAATCAAGACAAAACTCCAAAAGATTAAGTGACAAGATTGACACAAAAGCCAATAGAACACCAGCAACTGAATAATAAGCTGCGTGCTAAAGATAAATCAACACAAGCAATAACATCCCAGTACCCCTCTCCCTCTTTCCACCAAAATATACAACATAAAATAAAATCTATAGACAGTGACATAAACTTCAGTCTAAAGGAATCAAACGAATAATATTCCAAGTACTTGGCGATATATAGACAAAAAGGACATTACATGCATATTGGATTTAACCGTTACTGATCAATGGATAACGACTATACCATCGATGACAAAAAGTCAAAAGTGGATCTAGTGAAACAGAAATTTACAGCAACAGATGACAGTAACCAGTGACCGAATATGATTTGATCCAAGCTAACCAGAACATGACAAATACGTCGGCCAAACAGGATATTTTTGGTGAGCTTCCACAGTCATAGGCCAAGACGACAAATAATAATTAGGAAAAAAGACTAACAATAGTGGAAACCAATCAGTACAGATATGCACGTAAACACTCAAAGAAATCGACTAAAAAATGGATCTGAAATAACATAATTTCACACGAACTAGTTTAGATGTGAAACAAAGATCGAAACTTTATTAGCACTTCCAGCTACAAACACACGTCAATACATAAAAACTTGATCTTTTATCGATTTGTATTCTCTATGAGAAAAGCAGAAGAATACCCGGTAGGCAAATTGTCAACGTAGCTGATAAGCATCTTCAATTTGCTGCCACCTTCTGAAGCAAGCCCGGCGTGCATCTCCACAACCATAGCATCAGCTACCTGCTTCAGTTTTGCAATAGGAGTCGCACACTTCTCATCAACCTCCTTGAGTATCTCCATCGCTTTTGCCCACTTCCCATCTTCTCTCATTTTTCTCCTCATCACCACGGCGGTCGCCACAGCACCGGCCACCGCGGCCGTGCACACCACTGCCACCACCACCTTCTTCTCCATGTTTCACCTCAAAACTTAGTCGGCCCAGATACCAGAAACGCAAAGAAAGGAAGCTCCTTTGTGCCGTTAAAACTCAAGTTTATACCTCGAGATTTAGAGTGTCATGAGCCAATTTGTGAAAAACCAACAATTTGGGTATTGGGTATGACAGATTGTCAGATTCTAGGAAGGATCCGTGGATTTGGTAAATAGCATAATCGTTACTGAATCTCGGAGGAAAGCAGTGATATGGTTTTTGATCTAATGGCTCGAGTCTTTAAACAAGCTATTGTTTGCCTTTTGTTAAGTGGGCTCTGGTTCACTTGAAATTGTAGTAAGAAGATTCGGGTACACGTGTTTAATGTGTGTTTATTTGATCTTTATCAAGATTCCCGAAAAAAGAAATTTTAATTTTTTTTCTATTATTAATAAGATATTTTGGTTATTATCTGAAGACAAGAGTGAACATAACTCAAAAAAGAGTGCTTTGAGCATTACCAAGATATGTGCACTTTACGTGTGAAAAGTTGAATTTATCATTATCCATTGGAATCTGAATTTGAAGAATTGAATGTCAAGTAAATGGAACTGATCACATGTTATTTATATCTTTTAGCATAGACCCAATTGTCTTTCCAATTTCTAAAATTAGAAAATAAAAACTAGAAAATTATTGGTACGCTACCAATCCTAAATTTTCATGTTAATTTTAATACAATTTTATTGTGTAATAATTAAAAGAAAAAAAGAAAAAGAGCACTTACTAAAAAGTGAACGTAAGTTTCTCCAAATTCTGAAAATTTAACTACAGTATAAATAAGAACGAAAGCTGATCTGATTAGACTTGAGTGGCTCACAATTACATGTATACTACATCATTGAAGTATGGTTCCTCTTTTGTCTTTACCAGAAATGGAACAAGACAAGTTTCCAAAAAAATGGGTAGGCATGGATGTTGGAATAGCAAGTTGCGTACAAGCTGGAGATGAAAGTTTCATAACCAGTAACCCATGAACAGGCCTCGCAGATTGTGATAATGGAGACTACAAGACAATTGAAATCCAACCTTTCCCGAGTCAAAAGCTTGCAAAAGATGCTAAAGTGACCATACCAATTTGTATGGACCATCCACCTAAAGAAAAGGGATTCGGCTAAAAGTTGTTCTTAAACTGCAAATGGCAAAAAGCCATGCCTTTTCCATTAACTTGGTAGTTGGAGGCAAAAAAGCTAATTTAGAGCTTAGAATAGCATCTTAATTTGGGGTCAATGTCTCGAATAGTTCTCTCAAGTTCAAGCTTCTTCTACCATTTGCCAGGTTGATTATCTTCTACAATCAGCAAAGCCAGGGAAAAAGAGAAATCCATGCCATTATGGGAAACCCGAGTGGAAGGGAGAGAGATTACAGTAATTTTTTTTTTTTTAATATTGACAAGGGTACAAATGGTTTGAATACAAAGCCTTACTAACTTCATATCACAAGCCTCAAATGAAGCATTTAGCAAACTGCATGTTCCAGGCCTCTTAACTGAGAAAAACTAGTTCACCTTTTAACACATTTCCTACGCTCCTCAACAACACTTCACGCAACAAAAGAAGAGAGAGAGACAGACAGAAAGGAATGGAGAAGAGAAGAAGAGGTTCGAGCAAGAAACTATGAAGAGCATGAAGCAAAAAATGCTTCTGCAGAACAGCATACTTTGTTTGAAATACTGTACACAGGACATGACAAGCAACATCTCCCAAACTCTTAAAGTTATGTCCACAATCGATTTCCGGTCCATGATAGATTTTGCCGAGGATGCCTGAAAAAATTTAAAGAAATGAAAGCCAGCAATTAATATAACACTTACCAAACACTGCTGGCTTTCTGTCTTCCCTCAAACTCACAAGATGGGCCAAAAGAACCATTGCCCACTCGTACATATGCTCGCATCTCATCTCATGCTGGAGACTTGAAACTCAGCCTGCTATTAAAGTAACCAGGAAAAACCAAAAGGAACAGTATAAAGAAAAACATTGTACAAAATATCATATGGAACAACAGACGAGAGAGAGGTGCACATGCCTGACCAACTGTTTCTCTGGTGATTCCAAACCAAGTGCACCCACAGATTCTAGTATGATTCCATTTGCAGCATTCGGCTTCAATAGGGAGAAAAATAAACCAAAAATTAAAAAAAAATAGGTAGATTGGTTAGAGCTCAAGGTAGGGTCAGAATCAAAACAACAATAACATTTAATTTGTAAAATAGAGTAGATAGTCGGGGGTGAAAACTACTCCCATATGAGACCACAAATAGCAACATGAGGTTTCCAATATAGAATCGCATGCATGAGAATAAGAAACTGACCAGAGTAGGAAACAAGCAAAATAATAGGGGATAAGGGATTTTATATCAAAAACCTCGAACTCTTTGCCCGATCCATCTTGCAATGCTCCACTCCGCTCATCAGAAACATTTTCCAAAAGAGACTCGGAATCTGCATCGCAAGAATCACTATGAGAACACCCCAAGTTATTACTTCCTTCAATGCTTCCATTATTACCCTCACTGCTTCCAGCCACTGAAAGAATTCCCACATCCTCACATGAGCCAACTTCACTTGCAAGTGATGTGACGGTGCTGGAATTTGAGCCACATTCTGCTTCAATATCCATTGGGCTCGCTGTCTTCTTGCCTGTGTTAAACGACTCTACAGTAGACCTCCCACCAACCTCCACCCACACCTGCCCAGACCTCAAGCCATCTAACTGGCAGGCATCATTCCCTTCACGAAATGGCACACACACAGGAGATGTGGAACTGAACCGTTGGCTGGCTTCTGGAGAAACTGAACCTTCCTCTGTAGGACTTCTATGTCGTTTATCAGGCGTATCTTGTGCAGCATCCCCTCCATTGGAATCTTTCTTCCTCTTAAGATGCCTCTCACCAGATCCAGTCTGACAAGCATCACCATGTTCACATGACTGTTTATCTGATGGCTGTTGGTTTGTCCCTCTAGGGTGCCGAGGACGCTTATAACCATCTGGAAAAACATAAGAAGGAATCTGCTTTCTACGAACATGAGAAATATAGATTTCCATTCCGGGTTTCCAAAACATATACATATTAATTGAATGCCTGAACTCGTCTACAGAACCACGGATATCAAACTGTTGGCCCTCCTGCACTATCTCTCCCTGTTTCCTCTGCAAACCCATAAAAAATGCTGAGTGGGCACATAGTTTAGACGAGTCTACGAACTCGTGAGGGTATGGATGACACTGAAGCTTCCCATATGTATCTCGCTCAATCTGCAGCATGACATGCATAGTGAGAATGAGGTACAAAGAAAAACCATATATTCATAACCATAAATTTCAGTGAACAAAGTATCAAGCTGATAAAATCTTAATCACATTACAGTAATGCAAAAATCAATACCATTAGAGTCAACTGCCTAAGTCGCGATTCCACCCAACCTTTCCAAGCACGCAAATCATCAGCATCAGCCGCAATTATGTCAACCTGTAAATAGTTTCGGTAGCTTTCGAAGAACAAGTACGGCTCGAACAGAGTACTCCACAGAGATTTATTCAATTCTATCTCCTGACAAATATTGTTACCATACTGGAACTGCTCCATCATAACCCGTAGGGTACTTGTTGACACGTTATAGCTAGAATTCATGCATGGATAAGCAGGTGTTATAATTGGCATATGATGAGTGCGGTCACGAGGGTTTTTTCGAGGATCCCAGACAGAAAATCCAAGTTCATCCTCCTCAATGGGGCACAGCATCACAGGGTTTGGCCATCGCCACTGTGTATAAACCCTGAAGAATCTCGACACCAGCATGCTAGGAATGGCATTAGGATAAAGCTGGCATACTCTAGCAACAAGAAGAGCCCAATTCACACCACCAAGGAATCCAGTCACCTGCACAGAGTGAAAGCGGGGACAAATGAGAAATGGCACAACTTTGGAAAGCAATTTGAAGTGAAGGAAAGGAAGAAGGGGGCTAGATAAATTTGGATCACTCACGTTAGAATAAACACCGCGTCTTTTAGCCCAAAACTTCACACATCGAAGGGTTGTGCGGAAGTGCTACAAAGAAAGAGAAATCTAGATTCACAAAATGGATCCAGAAAACCAAAATTCATACTTCGAAAGGCACTAAAAAGAAATAAATCAACTGCTAAATATCAAGCATAGCATTTCACCTCAACATTTGGAACCAGCTTAAGAATTTGATCAGCAACCCTGCAGCCATTAAGACTTCGTACAGTAGGCTCATCAACTTCGTATAGAACAGACACGTTGGAAATGTCCAAATCCTGTGAACAAATTGGAGAAACTTAAAATTTTTTCCAAGCAATAGATGAAGATTTTAATCAAATTTACATCTTCAAGATGTAATTAAAAAGAAAAACTAAAAACACAAGCCCAAGCCCAAGCCCAAGCCCATAAGCTTCTACATGAAATCATTGCCAAACATAAACTATACTCCACAAGATCACCAGAGATAAGGAAGGGATCTAGTGTTATACAAAAAATGAAAACAACACACAGCATGCAGCATAATAGTAAATTAATGTGTTTTAAGAGATCTGAAAGCGAACATAAGATTGCTGCAAGAGAGAACTTTTCAATCAGAACTTTTCAAACATCTTGTCTGAGAAATTGATTTCCAAGTCTGAAAGAGAGAACCCTATTGATAACTTTGAAGAACTTGATCAAAATTATTCATGAATTTGATAATGACTTACTTCAGGTACCACCAAAAGAGAAATACTTGCATAGAGAAGGTCAATTGATATTCCATCAAACTTGAATTTCATCACAGGAACATGAGCATCTGGAACTGGCTGTAATTCAGTGATTTCCTCCATTTCTGCTAGTATATTGTGCAATACAAAGAAAAAATCCTCCTGTAAAGACAGCAAAAATTTAGCTTTATAATGCCAACGATAACAGGGATTGTATTATCGGTAACCTAATTTGCTAGCCATTATTTACCTCCCGATTGACATATGATGGTCCAACACATAGTGTGTCGATGTCAGCTCCAGGACCATGTACCTATCGAACTCAAAATTAGCAGACTCAGACACCACCAAGAAATTGCAGATGGGAGCTATTATACCGAAATGAGAAACCAAATAGGCCGAAGACAAATACTTGGCATAATTAGTGTAACCATTTCAATTTTAACAAACATCAAATTATTGTGTAAAGCATAAACGACATCAAAGTGAAATCTGGTAACTGAAAATACAGGAAATAAGCATACCCCGAGGCGATAAGAACCAAAAGTAAAAATTAAGGCATTTGCATTCTCCACCATCTGATCTGTGTACCCTCTTAGGTGTGTAAGCTGCTTCACCCAATCTTTCACAATCTAAGGAAGGAATGGAATTGTTGTTAGAACTTTAATCTAGCTACCAAAGGTGCCAAAAAAATGAAAAGTAATCACAAGAACAATAGATATAACCAAAACGTGCAAAGGAAATAATTAAGATATATCAACACCCATGGACAGGGGAAGCACATAAATGACACTCGTATGAAAAGAGCATCAAAGAGCTCAGAGACTAGATCGTAAAGTTTTAGCAATATTAAGTAGACACATACGATGGATGTTTACAATTGAATTGCCACATTCGACAGCATTAAGATAAACAAACTATTATAGATAGGGAAGTTTTGCTTCTAGTTTATCACTGAAATTGGTCAACGATGAACTGTTTCTAATCCTACCATTTGATTGCTGTGGCAGTACTTTCACTATGTATATCATTTGCATTTCATTTATGTGGCATGTGATAGCTCACACAATGAATGACCTACATATTGTAAAATGGTGGCAAACATCACCATATCTGGATGTTAGTTTCATGGATTATTGCACAACATCAAATCCTGTCTACATCTTTCTTCTGTTACTCACATATATATAGTGGCCATATCCGTCTTACATTGGATGTCTCCTTTATATACTAAGATGCAGAAATGATGGTAGAGATTAGGGATTTAGCATTATGATACAGCAGATTCCATAATGAGTGAACAACAATAACAAATGACTAGTTTGCAGAATCTAGTGCTGAGTTCTCCCCCCAAACCCTTCTTTTACAACATAGAACCACAATTGCCACTCCAAACTATCAAAATCGTATATCTCTACTTGCCCGAATTTGGTTTTATTTTAACATACTGGGGTTATAACTCCCTCATCACTCTATAGGCGTTTTCAACAATGAACACTAAATAAAAAGCTCCTATAACAACTCAACTAAATAACCATAGATCAGAAAGTAGGATACTGTCTACAAACATTGTATAGACAAGAATACAGCATTTTGTAACATTATATTGAAAAGGCATCCAACATTCACACAAGCTAACACCGACAACTAAATTGCAATGCTCGCTATGAATCCAAAAACCAAAAAAGTCAACGAAAGGTACACCACCAAGTCAAAATTCTCTTCACGAAAAGAATCGAACTGTAATTACAAAATATCAACAGATTACCTGTCTAATCCGACCCAAAACCTCCTCCCTCTTTGTCGCTTCTTCTTCGCTCTCGTAAAGCCCAGAATCAACCAGAAACTTCCAATGAAAACAAAAATACAATTAAATATCAGATTCTCAATACCCTAAACACAACAATCACTACCAAAAAGACCCAATATTTTTCAAAAATACCCTAAATACCTTTTCCAATTCTCGGCTCCTTTGAGCATCTACCTCAGTGGGCCCCGCCACCGATATCGGCTTCGTAACGCCAAATTGCTTCGGCGGTGGCGCTGATCCACTCAACCCCTCTGGACTCACAATCTCGGTAGCCATTAAAGGAAACAAATCACAGAACTCCAAGACGCCAATCGACAAAACCAAAACCCAAATCCGATGTTCAGAGCACGATAAACGAAAAACTCGAGAGTTCGGGCGACAAGGTCAATCTAAAACCCCTTAAACTCAGAAACAAAAAAGACCCAAATTTCCAATTGAACAGAACAAACAAAAAGTGCGAAACTTTCCCTAAGAAAACGGAGCAATGAGCAAGGAGATCAATGATTTAGCTAACCCTAGAAATCAAAGAAAAAACACGCCAAAAAAGAAAAGAAGACAACAGATCCGAAATCCAATTAAACCCCAAAAGCAAATATTACAAACCCGAATTGAATCGGGAAAACTTAAATTAAAGATTAAAAAAACAAAAGGAAAAAAACTAGCGAGAGAGAGAAGGGAGCGAGTTGTGTGGGGTGTATCTAGAGAAAGAGGGTCCTGGTGGAGACTGGGGGGGTTGATTTTTCTCGACTGATATTTTATTGCACCTGTGGCGATCTTGTAGTTTTTTACGAATTTGGGGCTTTAAACAATTTACCCAAATTCCAGGGACCAGAATGCAAATTCAACAAATTTGCTTTTATATGTCCGTTTTAGATTAGGAGTCCTTACTCTTTATAGGTTTCCTCTTTGTCTTCACTAGACGATTAAATTGTCTCTAATTCAAATAGGTTTCCTCTTTGTCTTCACTAGACGATTAAATTGTCTCTAATTCAACACATAATTTATATGCAATGAGTAATTTGTTCAATACACATTCAAAAAATTGTATAAACAATTTATTGTTTATATTTTAATTATTATTGTATATATTAAGTTATTTGAAATAGGAATAAAGTTGTGTACCATTGGATCTTTTCAAATTTTGTATATCAGTAAAATTTTACTGAATTATTGTTGTTTAGTAAATGATTTGAAATAAATAATTTGAATTATTAAATAAAATTTTTTAATACACACTTGAAAAGATAACAATTGTTGATAATACCGACATGTGAATATCTTATATTAAAAAAATGAAAGAAAACTAACATATAAATTTAGTGGACTACTCTACCTATTGCCAATTAGTTTTAAAATAGAACCTCACTTAGTATTGTGTGTGATATAACTTTTCCTTCTCATGGAGGGCCTGTATGTCTATTGCAAATTTCACATGATATTAGAGCAGGTTTGGTTCGGATTATTAATTTTTGGATTGTCCGTCTGGATGTTCAATCCCAGCGGTTCGATCCGGTTGCCATTGTGTTTATTTCAAGTGACAACTGGATGTCCAATTTTAGTTACACTTGAGGGGATAATACTCACATGTGAATGTCCTATATTAGAAAATGAGGAGAAAGAAGACTAATATATAAGCCTAGTGGGTTACTCCACCTATTGCCAATTGATTTTAGAATGAAACCTCACTTGAACTTGTGTGTGGTCTAACTTTTCTTCTAATATAGGGCCATAGGCCTATTGCAAATTTCACAACAATTATGTGTTTTTCTATTATTAAAAAGAAATATTCATATCTAAAAACCATGAAATCAAGTGAATTCTCATTCACTTAACTCTTAATCACTTGCGAAAAACCATCTTTTAACACAAAACCATAATAATTTTAGAAAGGTTAGGATGTGTTTAAGCTTTGTTTCCGCATGCTATTATCACTCCCACACTAATTACTAAAATGACTTGGAAGTTAAGATACATGCTCGTTTCCTTATATGGAATTATGATTGTATAACGTATATTCCAAGTAATGATGTAAATTTATATTTTGAGCTGATTAATTGATTTAGAAATTAAAAATCCAAAAGTAATTTTATAATAATATGTAGTTCATTTTTGTTAATTAAAGATGCGGTAAAAATTCAACCGATCAAATCGGTTTAATTATAAAAATATTGAATTATTTAATTTTCTAGATTAGGTTTTAATTTTTATGTTGATTTATTTAATTTATTTAGTAACTCTTATTTTTAAACGCCAATCAATTTATTAATTAATAAGTCAATTTTTATTAATTAATAATTTTTATAAGTCAAAATAAATCAATTAATTTTAAGTACTTTTTTAATTATACTTCAAATTATTTGCCAGATCAAGGCAATATTTTTTAATTATATTTTAAATTATTTAATTTTATTTAATCTTCAATTAATTTTATAACAGTCTAATATCAATTGAATTTTTTAGACCTTAAAATCTTGTATTATTTATTTAACTTGTGATCTAGTTTTTTAAATATTAGATTTGTTAATTATAATTTCCAATAAAATCAATACATGAAAAAAGAGGATAAATATAAAGTAAGGATCAAAGTGACACATTCTATGCAAAAATAATATTTGATGATTTTTAATTTTAATTTAAGTATCATTCTCCTTTATTCTTATGATCGTACCATATTTTAAGGGGAAAAAAAGAAAATATTAATTTTAAATGACACTCTTAATAAGATATAATTAAAATTAAATAAAATTGGATTAATTTTATGTTCTAAATTAAACTTAAATTTCTAAAAAATTAGATTAATTCGATTTAAATGACTTAAATAAATTGAAATTGTTATAAATTTAAAATTATTTTAAAATAATATTTAATGAATTAAAATTAATAGAGTCGAGAATCAATCAAAACTTGTTAGACAGCCCTTACTCTAACCAACATAAAGTCGTGTGAAGCTATGGGCTTTACATGTGAATACGCGCATGTTTAAAAGCTGCTGGAGCCGACATTGTACAGGTTGGTGTCAGCTGTCTGGATGTGGACCGCTAGAGACTATAGAATCATATGCTACAATTATTCTTCTTCTTCTTTTGGTTGGTCAGTACAGGGAATGATAATAAGAAAAAGAATGAATATAGTTAGAAATGAGAATTAATATTATCATTATAATTATAATGGTTGGTTAAAAAGAATGAATGATTACCATTACTATTGATAGTAGTTAGATTTTAAAAATATTGTAATTAATTAATTACAAAATGAATTATATTTTAATTAATGAATGAATTATATTTTAATTAATTATAT
>JAOTIZ010000005.1:3478537-3491853 GCA_027123425.1 Erythroxylum panamense
TATTATAAATTTCACTAACACGTAAAATTTAGAAAGATCCGATAACACGAACCTTTCCTTTAACTTTTTTTAATCATTTTTTCTACCATTCCAAAGGTGACAATCAAATGAGCATATCATGTAAAAAAATAAGTCCCACACGTGTGAATTTGAACTAAAACAACAATGGAGGGAAGGCCATGGTTGGTAGTTTGGATCTTAAGTTTCTTATCATCAATGATTGGAGTTTGATGTGATAGACTTGGCTTTGGGGTGCTTTAGGGAATCTCTCCCTCAAAAGCTGTGACCCTTTTGGAGCATCATCATCGTCATCTCATCCTCTTGCTTCTCTGCCTGTTCCTCGCATAGTCACATGGCGTCCATAACTATCTAAATCGAAATCTGGACTGGTAAAAAGTGTAATGATTGAGGGGCAGTTTAGGTAACAACGAATTCCTGTTGCGTACTCAATACATCATCAGCATGGGCACTTCGTAGTTCGTGAGGATAGGGTCCTGAGTTTTGTCGCAGACAAAATTTTACGATCCCAACATTGCCCTTCTTCTGTACTTGTAATCACAACGGAGCCCTGACCCTATACAGCCAATGTAAGGAATGTTGTTTGTGTTGTATTATGCTAAGTATTTTCTTAATCCTGTATTAGTTTATTTTGTATTTTATGCTCTCAACGATTAAATTAATTTACTCGATACTTAGTACGATTCAAAATTTCAAATGACAAGAGAGGCCAACTCTAGTGTGGACATATGAAAAGAGACGTTGCTAATCACTAAACAAGATTAAAAAAATTAATGTCTCTTCAGATCCAAGCATTTCATTGTTATTATAAATATATTCTTCCGAGATGAGGGAATTGTAATTTATTTGATTAAGTGACAATGCTTTCGTCACCTTAATCGTACTTAAAAGTATAAAATATGAACTATACACTTATTTTAATTAATTTTTAAAAGTATGATTAAGGCCTCCATGTTACTTAACCTTATCTATCTTCCCTTAGCTGGTGGAAATCTAACTATGGTTGCTATCCGTTGGAGTTTGGAACTTTGGTTTTTTTAAGATAAGGGTGTGTGTGGATTTGCTTAAAAACATGGTTTGAAAGTGTAATTTGTTGGTCAAATCCTACATTAATCACTATTGTAATTTCCCATTTCTTGTAATTAACACTAATCCAATGCAATTGTTATGTTTCTTTGGAAGGAAAACTTTCAAAAAGAAACTATTTGACCCATCTTGGAAAGTGGCCTTGAGCATGGAGAGGATGAGACATTGTTGGAATTCTCGGAGAAACAACACACCAAAGATGGGGTGAAGTATGGTTTATTAGTTAAGCTAAGGTTGGCTTCTCATGTGCTAAGCACAAAGTAGAGCTTTACACTATTCTTTAATCACTACCCTAACACACTCCTTGTCCTTAATGTTCAAACTTAGTTTTCAATCTAACATTTGTTATCCTCATTATTATATGATAAGTTTAGTGATTAGCATGTTTGGACCACCCAGTATGAAGAGGGCAGTATAGATTAATTATTCCCTTTCTGTAAACCATAAGAGACAAATTGTTAAAATATAAATAGGAGTTTGTCTCACGTGGAAAGAATATATGAGCTTGAGCATGCATATAAGCTCAATGAGTTACTTTTCCTATTACCAATTAGTTTTAAGATGAAACTTTATTTAAGTTTATATGTATTCAATTTATTTGGGCCCAATCTTATTGAATTTTACATGGTATCAAAGAAGGTTGTTTTTGAGTTAGTCGTCACCACTTTGACGCGATAGACTGTGTCACATATTGGGCCTTAAATTAGCCCACATATGAAGATGACATGTTTAAATATAAGTGATAGTTTGTCCCATATGAAAATGATATATGACCTTGAACATGCATATAACCCTAGTGAGTTACTCTTCCTATTACCAATTGATTTTAAGTTGAAACTTCATTTAGGCTTGTATGTACTTAGTTTATTTGGACCCAATCTTACAAAATTTAACACAAATACATAAAACAATTTGGTTTAACATTAAGCTTTTTAAAACTAATTTTGACTCAATCTTACAAATTTTAACACAAATACATAAACCAATTTGGTTTAACATTTGGATTATTTTTACTAATTTTGTATATTTGAATACTCATTTGTTTTTTGGTTCTAATAATAGAATTTGATTGTGAAATGTTATGTAATTTAACACTTTTTAAAGTTAGAATTTATAATATCATAGTTTTGATCTTACATTTTAAAATGTCATAAACCACTTTGTTAAAATGTAACAAAAAAGTTTAGCATTTTTTCAAGTAATTTTGAAAAAGATTTGATAAATTCAAATCCAAACTTAATAAAGACCAGGTAAGTATTTTGATATACACAAAAGGCTCGAATCAATTTACTAGAACAAATTTTAGGACTTATTAATATGAATCCAATCCAAAAATATATGTATAGAAATATATTTGAGGTAATATATACGATAATATTTTGAACTTATTTTGAGTTGAGCTCAAACTTGATCAAATCAAATTTAGCTTCTTAAGTTCGATTTTAGTTGAATTGGATCTGATTTTTTAATCGTTACTATCCTATATTGTAACTTAATCGCTAATAGTATAAATGTAATCTATTAATATGTTATCATGTTTGTTCACAAGGTTTTGAATGACACCTAAGATTGAGTACAAGATGACTAAAATAAAAAGGGTCAAACTCTTTATACTCATAATCTTGTACCAATTTTGTTCTATACGATCTCATCCGTATAGAACAGAATTGATACAGGCTTATGGGTTGGTCCCAAAATATAATACCGAATGGGAGATGAAGAAAATGATGGTGTGTTCTCACTTCTCAACAGTTGAAAAAAGGACCGGTTCCTAAATATGACCGTTACATGCTTGGTACTCCAACGGTCGAAAAGGGCCGACTGTAATTTAAATTTGAGATATGAGTATCCCAACGGTCACTTCGTTCGTTTACTCATTTTAGCCTCCAAAACACAAGAAGCGGAAAAAGAAAGCCATTATCAGGGAAATTTTGCCTGTGTAGAGCTTGTCCACTTGAAGTGACGAAATGGAGTGGTCTAATAAATTGGGTTCATCATCGCCGCCAGTGGTCAAACCTTCTTCGCTTTCAGTACCAAAAGGTAATTCTTTGGTTTGATTCTTAGGTTTTCTTGCTTTATCTTCAATAAAGTCGAGAACTTTTTCGGCAAAGAAGAGTAAGATCACAATCTAGAGAAAGGGTTCCTTAGATTGTATTTAGTAGTTCGAGCAAACAATGATTAGAGCTTAAGATCAGAATCTAGTTAGAAGGTTCTTCAAGTTTTATTTGTTCAAGCAAGCAACGATTGAATTCTCATAATTTACAGAGAAGGTTGCTTTTTTGTTTTAGTGAATATTGATAGTTGACGATAACCATTTCTGCAGCTTCAAAAGCCAATACTCCAAGGAAGAAGATTTTGGCCGAAAGGAACGAGTCCCATGAAACGCATCATCAAGAGAGCCCAGATGTGGACACAAGGAGCAGTTTGAGTGCTGAATTTGGTGAAGATGATGAAAATGCTCCAGTTGATGACATTTCATCGAGGCCTTATGACCCATTGACAAATAAGTATCTTTGTCCAAGACCTACATTCCTCCGCTATAAGCCTAACAGGCGACGGGAGATTTTCGTTCAAAAGGAAGATGAATTGGAAGAAGTTAATGAACGTGTAAGTAATGGTGAAATCGGTTCATTTGAGTCCAAAGAAAGCATGAATGTTTATGGAGATGTGAGCAGTTATCCTGGTTCTTTGGATAATAGTTATCCAGAAGAAGAAGTGAGTGAAGAAAGTGGAGACAGTGATGGTAGCGACGACGAGTTTGAAGATGTTGAGATTGAGAAAGGTTGGAATTTCAAAGGGGTACTGAAATTTTTGCTTATGGTGGCTGTCTTTGTGATGTCCACTTCATACATTTCTTCAATGAATTCTCCTACACCTTCACGAGTTGTACGAGTAGTTTCTGGTTTCAAGGATGGTTACCACATGGTTTATGATCATGTACATGGATTTGTGAAGGACCTTGAGGTTTCAGACTACTTCTTCAATGGAAGAAAAGGAAATTTTCTGGTTTATGCAGATCATGAAGGAAATAGGGAAGAAGATGCAATAGAAAATGCTATGGTGGGAGGAGTAGATAATAGTGGCAAGTTGAATGAAATGACAGGAATAGATGAATTTGAAGAAAGTGTTGAATGCAGAGGAGTTGTTTCTCAGGAGATTAAAGAACATGAAGATGGGGAAGTAGTTGATAATCTAGGTGATATCACAGAGCAATTTGAAGAAAGTGGAGCCACCATTCTTGGAATGGCGAAAACAGAAAAACTTGCTGATAAGTGTGAACTGGAATCTGAATTTCCAGTGACAGAAGCTGTTCAAGCCTTTGAAACATCATTCATGGTTGATGGAGTTATTAGGGAAGGTTTGGAATCCAGTTTTACTGATACTCACGAAAGTGAAAATGAGGTTGCAAGTGAGTTGGCTGCAACAGGCAGTATCACCAATGAATATAAAGACTACGAGTTTCAAATTGATGAAGCTGAAGGGAGTCAAGAGAAACGGCTTACAAAAGCTGTTGTTGGGTTTTCGATATTGTGTTCAATAATTCCATTGTTGGCTTTGTTGGTTTTCCACTTCAAGAGGAAGAGACATGCTGTGGATGATGAAGCTACTCCAGTTCTTGAGCCAGTGATGTCAGAGAAAGGCATTTCACTTTCAGAGCATGTTAAAGAAGACCATCGACAGAATGAGCATCCTTTATCGATGCCAATTTCAAGGTCTTTGATCAATTCAATGGAAGAAGATTCTAAAGAGATGTCCCAAGTCCGTGCACCCTCAGTTCAGTTGCTAGGTGAATTTGAGGTGGAAGAAATGAGCAGCACCCTATGGAGCCATCCAATGAAAAACAGAATGATTGAGAGTGAAGTGAGCAGCTATTCTGTCTCTTTGGAGAAGCAAATGGGTAGTAAGGCTCAACAGTTGGTTCCAGCTCATGACCTGAAAGATTTCTCAGAGATCTCAACCACACACTCTCCTTCACACGGAAGAATCACTAACAAGAATAAAAAAGTGAAGAAACAGGTCTGCAGGAATCATGTGGTCTTTTTCTCATTTAGGAAAACTGTGATGCAGTTCATTTATCTTCGAGGAATGCTTGTTTTGTTTATGTCTTCAATGCAATTGTCTTTGAATCTGAACATTGGTAGGTTAATTGCATCAGATAAAACATCAACAATTAGTAGGAATAGGATTAGCTCTATACAAGTTTTATACTCTTCATTTTCGAGATCAGGGTTTGACTGTTGATTGAGGTTTAAGTTTGTTAGCTTTTACCATCAAAGGCTAACACATGTTTGCTTCCTGGTGTCTTTTGTTTTCTAGGAGGAAGAAGATGGAGAAGCTGTAAAGAATGTAGTAACAACTCCGGTTAGACGATCGACCCGAATCCGCAATCGATCAGCTCTTTCTCCATGAAGCATCATCATGTCTATGATTTTCTCCTTGATCTTCTGCTGCGTATGAAACAGCTCTCTGGTGTTTCATTTGATTGAACCAGCTCATTCAACTGAAAGTAGTCTAGCCTAAATTAAGCTGTATTTATGACTTAGAAACTGAGTCTTGTAACATTAGAAATCTGAATCTCTCTACTCTTTATCATCAAGAACATAATATCTTTATTTCCTCGAATTATTTACCACGGTAGGAATTGATTCTTAGAAGAATTGAATTATTGATCAACAACATCATGTCCATATCGCTCTTGAACCTGTGTCCCACATTACTTAATCTTACACGATTAGGCTTTCGAACATAATCTTACATGAAGATCATTCTTGTTGAATGGAGTGGTATACAACTCATTTAAACATTTTTCATTGCCAACATATGTATAATACATGAATGTAATGGACATGGAGTGGATTCCACTTGCACTTGTAGATAGTGACTGGAAACTGGAGATAAAGCTTCTACATATCCTTGAAGAAGCAAAATTTCTAATTTGGTAGTCAAACCCTAGATGCCCAGTTGATAAAATTATTCGTGCATCAAGGAATGCAACCATTGTTTGTGTGGCTGCTTTGTTTTCATCAACAACGGTATGCTTTTAATGTATTACTAACTAGGAAAAGTTATTTGGTTGAAGATTAGTGGGTGTTAAAGAATAGTAATTTCAAAATATATTTTGAAAATAAAAGTTTCTACTAGCTGTTAACTATATAGTTGGTCCTGTTAAGTGTTAACTATTTTTATTTTAGTAATTAGACTGATATATGTAATATAATTTGATGAGATCAAATTTTCTTCCTCTTTTAAGATAATTATACTACAATTTCTATTTTTTTAATAAAACTTTTTAAAAAGTTAAAATTAATTACTTAACGATAATTCTACAATCATTTTACTTGAATATTTAATTTGATAGTTTATAATAAATTTTAAATAATTAAATATCTATTTTTTTTAGATAAAATCTAGGAAGTCAATTGAAAAATAATAAATTTTTTTATAAGTTCTAAAACTTTTTAAAGTTACTTTAATATGTACAAATTTTATAGAACTGATTTAAAATGAATATGAAAAACTTTCCACTTGAATGATATAAAAAAACTTCTAAGATAATGTGTTAAGAAATCTAGAAAGATTTAAGATTTGCATACGATCCTTGTCCCTTTTTCTTTCATATGATTGATCCTAGAGCTATAATTCTTGAATTCTAGTGTAAAGAAAGGTGGATGTTAAAGAAAAGAAAAAGATCCAACATTATTTCCATGTTGTTGAATAAGCAAAATTTGAAGTATGATCTGCATCAAATGAAGCTTCTTATTACCATTATCTGCAATGTAAAAGAAAAACTCTCTCATATATTACTATCATCTACACACTCGACAAAAATAATTTGGTTTTACATCATTCCTTCCAACAAAACTTTGTGATCAGAACTTCTTTTGCACAGGAATTGGAGGTCTGTTATTGTTTAAGAAGCTGCCTCTTCTAGCAGGAAATGACATAGATGGAAGAGAGCCTTTTGAGACCTTTGATATGGTATGCGTAGGAAGAGTGTAGGGTTTGTATGCTTCTAAGCCTTTTGCACAGCTCTTGGACCCCTTCATTTTCCTTCTGTAGGGAGTTTCCTTCTTGGTAAGGTCTTCAATACTCCTGACTCTTGATAGAGATGTGAAAGACTGAGACTTGCCTTCATAGTACTTGGAAAGTCCTCTTCTGCAAATAACATCAGAAACTCTTTTTCAGTCTGCAGAAACAGCAAACGACAGGAAGGATCATGAAACTTTGTTCCCCAAAACGAAGTCTAGTCTAGATTCTGTCCTTTTCTTTTTCTTTTTTTCTTATTTTTTTCGTTCATCAACTCTTATAGATGATAATCCCAAAAGCTCTTAGAAGCATCAGACAAAAATGTTTAAGATATGATGAAATCAGGCTACAAAACTCAGAAGAAGATTAACTCTCTTACAAAGTATGTTATCTATAGCAGTAACTTACTTGATGGGTAGATTGGACATGAGCTCAGACAATTCATACAAGGGACCATTAGAATTTGATGAAGAACATCCACTTGATGATGATGATGATGCATCATCTATCGTGTCTGAAGAAGAGGTTGAACCTAAGCTAGTAGTTGAACTGTCAGGAGATGGTCCGTTATAGTTTTCTTCATCATTATCGTGCATGATCATCCATTGCTCATGGTTTGCATGCCCTTTGTGTTCTGGAGCTTCAACCATTTCTCCTTCACCTTCTCCTATCCTGAAGAGCATCTTCTCTGACCCAGAAAATGGAACTGCATAAACTTATGAACTGGAGGTCTCCTTCAAAGATCTCTTTATATATATGCAATAATGAACATGCACCTGTAAAGCCTACATGGATTAGGTTGATAGCTCATGAGGGAAATTATATCCATAACAGCTAGTGATACTTTTTTTCCCTCCAAATAAAGGAATATTCACTTGTTTATTTATTTAAACCTTGTCATTTGCCTTATCCTCAGATTCGATATTATTTAAACCTTGTTGAGTCCTTATCAAAATGAACAGATATGGCAGAGTACAAATGCTTTGTTTTGTTTTGTTTTTGTTGCCAATTTTGAGTCAACATGTTCTGCCATATGTAGAAAATTGACAACAAATAAAAAAAATTAAATGGGTTCATTTGTCTTAATTCTATATATAACAAATATATATAGTGTCGTTCAAAATTTACCAACTACTCCTTTGATAATCATCGAATATAATCTGTGTGTAGAAAAAATGAATGCAAATTTTAAGGATCAGCTGAGAAAATGCAGGGAAATTAATACAAACTTTAGTGTAGAAACATAAAACTACAAACCTTCCATACCGTTCGGTTTAATGACTATTTAGAAGCGATCCAAATTCATGTAGTTTACATTATTGTATCGAACTTCCTAAACCTCATTGTCACTTGCATTTGGTGTTTCATTGTTTAGTGAATCATCACTAATATTTATATTCACTTAATTGCTTAAAAGAATGATAGGATGGGTTAATATGAAACTCAATAAAATAGGTTAATGTATCTGCCTAGAATCTACATGAGTTGGTTGTTTGAATTAGGTAAATGTCATTGAACCATAAGAACAAACAAAAGGCTACAAATAACTTGGTAACCAATAAAGTTGTGACTATGCCTAAAATAACAACTTAGTATACATGATGTATCATTCAAATAAAAATACTATATAACTAAAATCTATAAATTTATATCAACATGTCTCTCCCTCTAGTATAAATATCTTAACTCATCAAGCTTTATGAAATAGCAATGTTGCAAATAACATTTCACAGGGCATAGTCAAACAACAATATTCATAATAATATGTAGGTTTGCCAACAATGAAAGAAATTAAAGAGACAGTAACGACTATTGATAAACTCAGCAGAGCTGCATTATTGACAACACTACCACAGTACCTTAGTTATTAGTTACCTAAGGTTATATGACAGTACCTTAACAGATATGTTCATGGCATGTTTATGTTTATGTTGTATAAGACTATTGATATTCTTGTGTGTTACACTATGAATCCGCATCCATATATAACATTACATTTTAGCTACTCAAGTTTGATTTATAAAATTGCAATATAGTATTCAAGTGCACAATCATTACATTTCAGCTATTCAAGTTTGATTTATAAAATTGCAATGCAATACCATTTCTACATAGCATAGTTGACAATAACATGTACCACAAACATAACAAATCGTATTACAATTCCAAAAACCAAGTATTGTTTGTATTCAAGGGTAATGGCTTTAATTACATGTTTCCTTTAACTGTTGTGCTTAAAATATATTTGGAATTAAGCAAATATTGAGTTGTTATATTTTCTTGTATTATGGGTTGTGGCTTGTGTATGATCCATATTTGACTTTGAATCTTTGCAGACAATATTTATTTACAAAAATGGATAACAGGAAACGTGATGCAATCTTTAAGGCTCTTGCATTTTTTGAGTTTTGGAATGGGCAATTGAACTTAATGTGAATGGTGATGTTGCTATGCTTGTATGTATACACAAAAAAATGCAGGAGGAGTGAAAATGCTAGAGGTAGTAGGGCGTTGACAGTACCAAGTAGGCAAGCTAATATAGATAGGATTTTGAATGAGGGTGATCGGAATAGCCAGTGGGATTTAAGGATGGACTTAAATGCATTTAAAATATTATGTGAAATGCTTCAAGTCCACGGTGGGTTGCCGAATACTGGTCATGTGCCAATTGAAGAAAAAGTATTAATCTTCCTAAGAATATTAGCACAAAATGAATCTATTAGAGTATTACAAGTTAGGTTTACGAGGTCTGGAGAAACCATTAGTAGGGTCTTCCATAGTGTACTGAAGGTTGTACTAAATCTCCAACATCTGTTGTATGTGAAGCCCATACCAATTCCAGAGGATTACACAGACAGTCAATGGAAATGGTTTAAGGTTAGTATATGTAATTAGCTACAATGACTTGCAATATTGACTGTATTACATGACTAAGCTATAACTATTTTTGTTGGAAAATTTTTTCATGGGGTTGCCTTGGTGCGCTAGATGGAACCTATATAGATATAACAGTTCCCCATTCAGACAAACCTAGATACAGAGGTAGGAAAGGGCGAATATGCATTAATGTGTCAGGGGTGTGTGATAAGAACTTAAACTTTGTTTATGTTCTTGCTAGATGGGAGGGTTCAGCATCTGATTCTAGGGTTTTACATGATGCTGTTACTAGGCGTAATGGACTTCAAGTTCCAATGGGTATGTAAGATAAGAACTATCAGAAATTTTCTATTTTTTGGAAATGTTTGATTACAAATACAATAGTAATAGTGACATTTGTTTATAGGGAATTACTACTTAGTAGATGCTGGCTTTCTTGCACCTTATAGAGGCACAAGATATCATATTCAAGAGTGGGCAAGAGATGGAACGGTACCTAGGAACCCAGAAGAGCTTTTTAATAAGAGACATTCATTTGCAAGAAATGTCATTGAATGTGCATTTGGTTTGTTGAAAAAAAGATGGAAAATCCTCAGAAACCCATCGTTTTATGCAGCAGCCATACATGTTTACATAATTCTTGCATGCTACCTGTTGCACAACTTTATTAGGTTAAATATGACTTCTGATCCTGCAGAGCTCACTCCTCTTCAAAATGAGGATCTACTAATTAGGGAAGATGCATCCTTGCCCCAAATGGTTGATTGTGTTGTCACAACTAATGAATGGAGTCAATGGAGAGAGGATTTAGCTCAGAACATGTTTGAGGAATGGAAAAGAAACCATTAATTGTGTACTTGAATTTAGTTTATGAAATAGGTCCTAAACTGTTTACTTTGTTTGTTTAATTGAGTCAATTCACTGTTGTGCTTACTTCCTCTTCTATCCAACTTGATCTTTAACGTTTTAACTTCATTACATGTTTCCTTTAATTCAATATTGTCTTCGTTATTTCAATACAAATTTCAATGTATGTTGCTTAATCATTTATGGAAATGGATTGGAATGGTTTGGGAATGGCATTGTATGGTTTAGGTGCAATGTCAAGAATTTGGACTGAGGCTGAAATAGAGGCATTTGTGACCTTCAAAGAGGAGGTAGTTGTTGCTAGTCACAGAGCTGATAATGGCCAATTTAAGCCTGATACTTTCCAACTCCTTGCTAGAATGATGGTTCAGAAGTTTCTTGGTTGTGGTAAGTTTCCTGATTGTAGCATTGACAAGAGGCATGTCAAAAATAAGCACAAGAGGTTGAAGGACAAATATCAGACAGCCTTTGACATGTTAAATTATAGTGAGTTTAGTTGGAATGAAGGCAAGCAATGTATTGAGGTAGACAGCAAGCAAGTGTTGGATGAATGGATGAGGGTAAATTTTTTAATTGTTGGTTGTTTATAAAATTATCGTAATAATAATATGTTTGTAATGCTGACGTATTCTGATGTTTTTCTAGGGACACCCAACAAGTATTATACTCCTAGAAAGCCTTTCCCGCTTTACCCAAGACTTGAGTTTGTCTTTGGGAAAGACAGAGCAACAGGTGCAGGTGCTCAGGATGCTGCAGATGCTGTTGCTCAGCTTGACACTGATAAAACTGAAGGTGAAGGACCAGCTGATCCATTAGCGTCTGCCGCCCAATTCGATCCAACAGCCCCATCGGTCACTCCTCCCCCAACAAACTTCAGCCCATGTCATTGGTTCTGTCGCCTCTTCGACCAACACTGACAGAATCCGACAAAACAAAAGGAAAAGGAAGATGAGGGATATCGAAGTATTAGAAAACGTTGCTGCCTCATTTGTTCTTGCCATTAACAGTGGTAAAGAAAATGCTAGGATCATTGCTGATACCATTGTAGGACTGCATGGGGCTAAGCTAGGTGATGAGCTTGGGAATTTGGGTTTCTCCATTGAAGAAGTTGTCAGGACTACAAGGATCTTCTCTCAGAATGTTCATCTTGGGAATCTTTTCTAGGATCTAAATGCAGGCCAGAAACAGGCTTATGTGAGGAGCCTGTTAGATGAAGATGCTTGACTTGATGTTTTATTTCTTAATTAATACGTTGTGATCTGTCACTTTCTGGCTAACCATTTTTGTGGAGCTATTGCCTTTATAGTAGCTTAATAGGAAATCTAGGATTTGCATTGTTATGAAACTGGGATTGTGATGTTGACTTTGTTTTGATGAACTGTTGACTTTGTTTTTACATTTGACTATTTATGATGAATGGTTGGTTAATTAACTTCTTAATGTTTGTTATTTATGTACGTGTATAAATGATGAGGATATGATTCATTTCCAGGTACTTAACTATGGGCAGATACAACTTCTATATGGTATTTGTTGGATGTCAAGTAGGTATTTTTACAAATTGGGATGATGTTAAATTGGCAAATGAGGGGTTTCCTAATGCTAGATTCAAGGGATATCGGACTTTGGATCAAGCACAGAGTGCTTATGTCATGGACACAAATAGGCGGACTCGTCGAAATGAAGAAATTCTTCCTACTGCCAATGAACCATCATCATTACGGAATGAATTTTCACTTCCAACAAGTGAACAAGAAAATGAAGTTCCAACTTTGAAGAAGAAAATGGCATGGAGTCAAGGATTTTTACTCATTGCCATTGGAGTGATTTTACGACATTGTTAATAAAATATAAGGCTTGATTGTATCTTTAACGTATTATGCAATTAACTCCATGAATGCTTAGATGTTTTATTTGAATGTAACTTAAACCTATTATGCAATGAATTCCATGAATGCTTAGGTGCTTTATGAAATTATTACGTACTAGAATTTCTAACTTGTAGGATTTTTTCATTTAATTTTTTGGTTTATCATTTTATTAATTACATATTTAAGTTTCTCATTTTATTTCTTATCCAATATTTGGTTTGAAAATTATAAACCCGAAATAAGAAAGGAATAAGTCATAATTAATATTAATTACTGTTATAAATTTTATACTTTATTATTATTATTATTAATTATGGTTATTATTATTAATAATTATTATTATATATTTGTGTACTTGTTGTTGTTGTTATTATTATTATTATTATTATTATTATTACTATTATTATTGTTATTATTATTTTTAATGTTCTTATTATTATTTTTATTATCATTATTATAGATAATTCATTTTGTTATTATTGTTGTGATTATTAAATTCCTTCTTATTATTACTTTTCTTCTTCTTCTTCTTCTTCTTCTATTATTATTATTATTATTCAATATTAATTT
>JAOTIZ010000005.1:3524077-3537096 GCA_027123425.1 Erythroxylum panamense
ATTAAAGTTTTCATCTCGTACATCATCAGGTTCCTGAAGGGCTGGAGGAAAACAAATGGAACATTTATATGGCTAGCGCTAGCCCGCCAAGTGTGATTAAGGCCTACCACGATCAATTTCAAAAAGACTTTTCGTTGTTTTTGAAGTGTCGTTCAGAGGAAGTGAGAGCAGGAGGTCGCATGGTGTTAACAATTCTGGGGAGAAAGAGTGAAGATCCATGTAGCAAAGAATGCTGCTACATATGGGAGCTTTTGGCTATGGCTCTCAAAGAAATGGTCCTAGAGGTACTTACACGTGCTAGTAACTTTTCATGTTTCGTATACTTACTCGGAATTGGATTGAAAACAAAGATAGCTACACATGTTGTAACTACGCAATCGATCATTTAGAAAATAATTTTAACTCTAACACGTACGTGATAATGTAATCTCTCATATCATTAATGTATACTTTCCAGTGATAAATGAAATAATTAAAATCATTATGGTGTAAAGTTAATTAATCATAGAAATATGAGTAGAGTTAAAAGAAATTCTAGATATCAGTTCACACTAATTTTATTTACATCATTGTTACTAGCTTTTGACAAATTTAGAGAGTACGGACTAACCATTAGGAGACTTTGTTTCGTATTTCAACAACACTTTGATGTTGGACACTCTTAATTAGTTGCCCTTTCATTACCTTCAAGGTTGACCAGTCCAGTACCACACCAACCGTATTTTAGTTAATTATAAACTAATTACAGGGAAGGGACTAAGTCTAAGGTATCTATCAAGACCCATCTTTTATGTTTAATTATTACTTTCTACTTAGATGATAAGGAAGCCCTTCATGCAACCAATAATTTTCAATAACATAAGCAAGACCAATTGAACCAGTCTTTAATGTAATCAGTACTATAAGTCTTGTGGACGTAATCTTGGAAGGCAGTACTGATGATTCACAGTTTTTGAGGGTGGAATTGCTAGTGATGAGACTGTTCATGCTTTATATAGGGACTGATAGAGGAAGAGAAACTTGACTCCTTCAACATTCCTCAGTACACACCATCGCCAATGGAAGTGAAAACCCAAGTTGAAAAAGAAGGGTCTTTCGACATAGATCGCTTGGAGGTCTCTGAAGTGAACTGGGACGCTTATGCAGATGAGCTAAACCTAAAAGAAGCATTTAAAGACGGTGGATACAACGTAGCAAAATGTATGAGAGCTGTGGCTGAGCCATTGCTTGTGAACCATTTTGGTGAGGCAATTATTGAGGAGGTTTTCAGTAGGTACAAGGTCATCGTCACAGATCATATGGAGAAAGAGAAGACTCAATTTGTTAATGTTATCGTGTCGCTGACTAAGGGAAGAACTGCAGACTGCACTTGATTTGGATTGAATATTACGTAGGAAAATATGTGATCGCTGTTGCTAGTTTGTTTATTGTGATGAATAAGGTGGACATTGTCATCTTATATTCAATGACATGATTTCCCATTATCTATGCATAATCAAAATGATTTATATCTCAAATGTTTATTAAATTTTGCAATTTTGTTATATAATTTTATTATATTATAATTCTTTGAATAAAGCAATTAGACATTATATCAAATTCTCCTTTGTATAGAATATAAGTGAAGTTTTATAACTCAATTTTGAATTAATTTAAAAGTTCTGATATGGTTAAATACAAATTGTGAGGCTTCAAACGGGCTGAAAGCCTGAACTACACTAGGCTTAAAGTTAGGCCTAGAATAAGAGTCCATTTCGGAAGAATGATATGGAAAGACAAGTCAAAACTCTTGGATAATACTGCATCTGCTTGTCTGCTAAAGCGATTTAGAGACTGATCCATTCATGCTCAGCATTGGACAATGTGTCAGGTTAAGCACTGAGTGATGTGACTCGGGCTTGTGATAGGTTAAGCACTGAGTGATGTGACTCGGGCTTGTGATTCCAAGTCAACGTCTTAAAGCTTTGTATTGTTCGTATTGTACTGTAAATAATGTCTTAAAATCTTACTCTATGCCCCTAAAAGGGACTGCTTGCCACTTTTATCTATATCTATATATTAAACCTAAAGATTTCCAACAAAAAATGCCAATGCCATGTAGGATTCTTCGAAATCATATTTTCATGTGTATAACTAAGATTGTATTTTAAATTGTCTTATTCCACTGAAATTATATTTGGAACTTACCACAATCAAAATTAATGTTTTAGAGTTACAAATTTAAGACACTTTTTAGTTATGAAAAAGTCCAAAATATAAAAAAATTATTATTGAAAAGTTTAAATTTTTATTTATTTTATTAAAGAGATAAAAAAAATTGTAACTTAGTCTCACGAGAATTCGCTGGAGAGGAGGCAAACATTTTTGTCCTTTTACTTTGTTTTCAAGAATATTTTTTTAAACAATTTATATTTAAATTAAGTTATATTTTTACTAATACTTAAAATTGGATAAAAACAGCCTCTCTACGAGGTAAAAGTAAGGCAGCGTACTACTGTTCTTCTCTAAATCTTGCGCCTCAGTGGGACTTCAACTGAGTGCTGATGATAACGATGATAAATTCCTATCGGATAAAATTGATTCATCAAACAAATGCATAATCATAAGTTAATAATGGTAAAGACGATCATGCTTTGTTGGAAGTACAATCTTACTAGAAAAGATAAGATAAGGATTGCAATGGTAATGGACAAATTAAAAGTGGCTAATATTAATAAAAAATTAAATGAGATAAAGCTTAGATAGTTTCGACATATTAAAAAGAAGCACTCTGACACTTTAGTAAGAAGATGTGAGATGATTGTACTTAAAGAATGTAAAAAGAGAAAAAGATGGTTTAAGAAGAACTAAAGTGAGGAAATCAAGAATGATATGGCTCTGCTAAAACTTATCAAGGACATAAGTTTCAACAAAAATTTTAGGGATCTCACATAAAGATGTCTTTTTTATATAAGTTTTATAATTATTTTCCTTTGAGTTTGCTTACTATTGAACCTTCTCATACTCAGTTTATTAATAGGACTTTTATCATATTATTGTTGTTATTGTTATAGACTTGAAAATATGCTTTTGCATCAAACATGAGTAATGAGTTTTAAAAAAAGTGTATATCATCTAATTATGATTTATGCGCGTGATCTTATTATGGAGCTTTTTCTGTAAATGTTGATGGACATCGGACGTTGTACAATTGCTAAGTATGGCAAATTTGAAGGAGTTGGCCAAACTATTAAGATATTGGTTAAGATACCTAATTAATTATTTTAGGCATTATTTATAGTTGGATATATTTGATATATCATTATAATAAGAATTTTTTCTTGTGTGGAATTCTTGAAAATAAGGTAGTGCGAAAAATAAGATCCTAGAGAAGATAAGATTTATTAGCGATAAGATCACCATTTTTTATTAAAGATGATGCAACATAATTTTTGGTGATTTGACTACTGTATTTTTTACAATTTGAGCTATCTTTGGCACTGCAATTTAATGATTTTGAGTAATCTTTGTTGTTGCGTTCTATATGCATAAAAGTGCAATTTTGGATAGTCGTATAATCGTTCTTTTAGAGTGAAAAACAAGAAGTAAATCAGTTATTGTTGCAGCTGTGTGTTTTGGGATGTTTTAGTGATGAAACACATATTTGTTTGATGTGTTTTGTAGTTGTTATGTGTGGGATGCTTCAGTGATTAATTTGAAGGTTCATGGTAGAATTCTTGTTGGACAACTTCTCATTATTTCGATTTGATGAAGTTGCACATATAGGGGAGTATTTTCTTTTAACTCAAGTATTTCTTTGTTTACGTTGTTATTGTTTTAGTCACTTAAGATTATACCTTCGCATTCATTATCTTTCGTTGTTACAAAAATTCTCTGTTGAGATTAATACTAGATGATCGTATTATTAAATGTGAAATACTTTCACGTGATGTAAGTACAAGTGGGTAGCTGTTAGGTGTTGTATTGGGAAGAAAAGAGATGGACGCAATAGCAACTCAGCTCAATGGCCAAACAGGCACTTATGTATTAATCAATGCACGAATTACAAGTATAATTCCGCAGAAATACCAGAATGGGATGAGAGTTTTAGAAGAAAAGATGAGGAAAGCAAAGAAACAGTTGGTAACAATTTTCATAACTAATTCTGGTAATAGTTTCTTTTATAAAAAGGTGAAGATCTTCTTGAATTCCGTTAGTCCCCCTGCTGATTTGGCATTCCCACATAGTCATGCAATCTTCCCGGAATTCTTCTGGACCTGTTGCTTCTTCTTGGAGCTTGAGGTCCAACGATACCAGGTCCATTGGGTGGCACTGAGTGAGGTTGGGCTTGGTTCACAACATTACTCCCCCCTGCAAGAACAACCTTGTCCTCAAGGTTCAAACTCGGGTACAATTGCTCCAATTTCCGCCTATCTTCCCATGTAGCAGCCGTGGCTGGGAAACCCTCCCATTGCACTAGCCATTGCTCAACATGCATGTTACCTCTTTGCAGCACTCGTTTGTCCAAAATCACAGTAGGGAGAAGCAACAAGGAAGAAGTAGAATCAACCATGTTCAAGGGAGTCACCTGTTGTGCAGGGCTGCCAATGCATTTTCTGAGTAACGAGACATGAAAAACGGGGTGAATACTGGCCGATTCCGGAAACTCCAATTTGTAAGCCACTGTACCAATCCGCTGTATGATCTTGTATGGGCCAAAATAACGTCGACCCAGCTTATGATGACGCTGCAAACGCAAACTATTTTGCCGAAAGGGTTGTAACTTGACGTATACCCAGTCTCCGACCGCGAATTCCTCCTCCCTTCTATGACGATCAGCCAATAATTTCATGCGCCCTTGTGCCTTGCGTAGATTAGACTTGAGTGAGGCAAGTGTGAGATCACGATCTATTAGATGAGCTTCAACAATGGCATTAGAGGTGGAACCACGAATATAACGTGAAATTGTAGGTGGGGGTCGCCCGTACAACACTTCAAAAGGAGTTAATTGGGCTGCTGTCTGAAAAGCTGAGTTATACCAAAACTCTGCCCAGGGAAGCATTTTTAGCCATTGTGAAGGGTTATCTGCGACATAACAGCGCAGATACATTTCAACACACTTGTTAAGGGCTTCCGATTGTCCTTCCGATTGGGGGTGGTAGGCAGTACTCATACTCAAAGTTGTGCCCTACAGGCGGTGCACCTCTCGCCAAAAGTCGCTCATGAACCGAGCATCTCGATCAGTTACAATATCCACTGGAATGCCATGCAAACGAATGATTTCCTGCACAAACGCTGCAGCAATAGTCAGACTATTGAAATTTGATGGTAGCCCTATGAAGTGCCCGTACTTGGATAAGCGGTCCACCACCACCATGATCACTGATTTGCCCCCCTAAGTTGGTAACCCCGTAATAAAGTCCATTGAAATGCCCTCAAACACTTGGTCCGGCAAGGGTAATGGCTGTAGCAAACCCCCTGGACTGACGGTTATAGCTTTCATCTGTTGGCATATTTGGCAAGCAAGCACAAAGGCTTTCACATCCTTTCGCATGCCTTGCCAAAAGAAATTGGCTGCAATACGATGAAAAGATCTAGTGATACCGGAATGACCTCCGATGGCTAAAGAATGAAACTCATGAAGGAGCTGGTGTTTCAACGGAGAATCAGAAGGCAATACCAAACGATCTTTATAAAAAAGTAACCCCTCTCGGAAAGAAAAACCTGGTAAACACATCGGATCCCCACGAAGCTTGTGCTGAAAGTCTAATAACTCAGGATGTACCAGATTTGCAGCCTTGATATCTTGCACCACATCAAACTTCACCTGAGATAGGGCTAGAAATTGAGAAGCTGGAACACGAGAAAGAGCATCTGCAGCAGCGTTTAACTTTCCCGGTCGATAAACTATCTCAAAATCGAAACCAATCAACTTACCGAGCCATTTCTGTTGTTCCGGAGTTTGTATGACTTGAGTCGACAAACTCTTCAAAGGCTGTTGGTCAGTAATAATCAGAAACTTCCGACCGAGAAGATACTGCCGCCATTTCGCAACTGCTTGTGTTATAGCAAACATCTCGCGCTGGTAAGCCTCCTGCATTCGACCACTAAATTGTTGACTGTAAAAAGCAATTGGATGATTCTCTTGAGATAAGACAGCACCCACCCCATATCCCGAAGCATCCGTTTCTACCACAAATGTCTTAGAGAAATCCGGCAGTCTTAAGACTGGGGCTGAACTCAGGACTTGTTTCAATTGATCAAAGGCGCGAGCCGTGGATTCATCCCAATGAAAATTGTCCTTTAGCAGCAAGTTGGTGAGTGGCTCGGCAATGGCTGCAAATCCCCGTATAAAGCGGCGATAATACCCGGCGAGACCCAAGAATCCTCTAACCGTCTTAACATTTGTAGGAGTAGGCCACCGTTGGATCGCAACAATCTTGTCAGGATCCACAGAAACTCCCTCAAAGGCAATAACGTGCCCCAGATAGCCAATGGTGGTCTGACCAAATAGACACTTTGATCGCTTAGCTACCAATTGTTGTTCAAGCAACACAGTCAACACGGTCTGTAAATGCTGCAAATGATCCTCCCATGTGGCACTATAGATGAGAATGTCATCGAAGAATACGAGGACAAAGCGACTCAAAAATGGTCGGAACACCTTGGTCATGAGTCCTTGAAATGTGGAAGGGCCGTTGGTCAAGCCGAATGGTATGACAAGAAACTCGAAGTGGCCATCGTGGGTGCGAAAAGCTGTCTTGCTTTCGTCGCCCTCCCTAATTCGGACCTGGTGATACCCGGCGAGCAAGTCTAGCTTGAAAAAATACCAAGCACCATGAAGCTCATCGAAAAGCTCGTCAATGGACGGAATCGGAAAACGATCCTTGATGGTGACCATGTTAAGAGCGCGATAATCAACACAAAACCGGCAGGTCCCATCCTTCTTTCGGACTAGCAAAACAGGAGAAGAAAACGGACTGTTACTGGGGCGGATCACACCTTCCTGCAGCATCTCTGAAACCAAACGCTCAATTTCATGTTTCTGAAAATGGGGATACCTATATGGTTTAACATTCACCGGAACCGAGTTGGGTAATAGATGAATAGCATGGTCACATTCACGTTGTGGAGGCAAGCCATGGGGCTTTTGGAAGACGGATGCAAATTGTGCCAACAGCGCCTCTACATCGGGGTGACACGACTGATCGAGGTGAGCTGAGCAGGGAACCAAATCCAACCGAAAATACTCAGCAATGGCATGGGTCCGATGCAAACGATTTAAGGCATTAAATTGAACCTGTTGCGCAGAAGGAGAAGAGGAACCCTTCCATGTCACTGATTTGCCCTGATAGGTAAACTCAAACACGGATAAGCGATAATCCGTCAACACTAGTCCCAACATCGCAAGCCACGCAACCCCCAAGACCATATCCCAACCCTGAATTGGCAAAACATAGAAATCCACCAAAACTTCCTGACCTTGAATGAGCAGTGGAACTTGCGGTACCAACCCCGAACATGGCAAACGTTCACCATTACCCACCAGAACAGAGAAACCCGGTGTAGCAGTAATCGGCAATTTCAGAAACTGAGCAACCCGAGTCTGAACAAAGTTGTGAGTCGAACCCCCATTCAATAAGACCTGAACCGGCTTCCCATGGACGGAGCCCTGAAAATGCAAGGTTGACGCCGAGCAACCCCCTGCCAATGCGTTATAAGAGATGGAGGACAAGGTACCATCCACCATCGGTGATTGAACCGGAGGACCTGGATCCGTCGAGGGTGGTGGAGAATCGGGAACATCAAACGGATCTGGAGGCTCCGAATCATCCTCGAGAAGTAAAAGATGGGGCTTTGACTTGCATCGGTGGTCCCAAGAGTACTTCTCGTCACAGTGGTAACATAATCCCTGGGAACGGCGTTGAGCCGCCTCAGCTGGTGAGAGACGTCGTAGAGGAACACGTGCGCCCCCAGGAAGAGTGGCGGTCGAAGCAGTCGGTGAAGATTGGCCTGTCGACGCTGGAAGTTTTGGCGTTGGCAACAACGGCGGTCTAGAATTTCCGAGCGAAGGCCGGAAACCCCCTGTCCCTGATTGAAGCCTCTGCTCGTGCATCAGAGCTAGTGACATTGCCTCAGAAAGTGAAGTGGGCTTGTGGACCAGCACCGCATACTTAATATCAGGACGTAGGCCCGAAATGAAACAATGGGTCAAGAATAGGGCAGGAAGAAACACAGTCCGATTAGTAACAACCTCAAACTCCGCCCGATACTGACTAACAGTCGACTTCTGCTGGAGTTTAGCCGACAAACCCTCAGGCTGTTCCAACTCGACCGGACGGAAACGCTGAACAAGAGCCTCTGTGAACGCCGGCCACGAATGCAATTGATGATTACGATGCATCCAATCGTACCAATCTGCCACGGCTTCATCAAAATAGAAGGACGAAATGGTGATGCGATCATCCACGTTGATTCGGTAAAACTCAAAATAGCGATCAGCATGAATAACCCAACGTTCAGGATTTGAACCCGAGAAGCGAGCCAACTGCACCGGAGCGGGTTTATGACTGCCAATTGTAGAAGGGTGCTCGGAATGACCCGAACCACTCGAACTCACATGGGGGTCTGGTGGCGAAACCACTTGCTTCTGAGTTTGCAAAGACGATAAGCGGCCCAGAACCTCCTGCCACACTCGCTTTTGATCCTCCAACGTAGACCTGATCTCAGCTAATTCCCCACGAAACGACTCCTGTGAGTCCTGCAAAGCTTTGACCGATTCATCCATTACGCGATACCGAGTCTGATGCTCTCCCATCTGTGGAGAGGTCAATGAAAGCACCAATGTTAGGTGTTGTATTGGGAAGAAAAGAGATGGACGCAATAGCAACTCAGCTCAATGGCCAAACAGGCACTTATGTATTAATCAATGCACGAATTACAAGTATAATTCCGCAGAAATACCAGAATGGGATGAGAGTTTTAGAAGAAAAGATGAGGAAAGCAAAGAAACAGTTGGTAACAATTTTCATAACTAATTCTGGTAATAGTTTCTTTTATAAAAAGGTGAAGATCTTCTTGAATTCCGTTAGTCCCCCTGCTGATTTGGCATTCCCACATAGTCATGCAATCTTCCCGGAATTCTTCTGGACCTGTTGCTTCTTCTTGGAGCTTGAGGTCCAACGATACCAGGTCCATTGGGTGGCACTGAGTGAGGTTGGGCTTGGTTCACAACAGTAGCATTAAGGAGTAAATAGTGTCGGCTCAGTAAAACCTTGTGTAAGATTATTAGTATAAGTGGATAGTATCAAGAAATAAGTGATATCAGCTTAATAAAGTCTTGTGTAAAACTATTGTACTTCGGTAAAAGTGATTAAGTTGAATAAGGACCTCACAAATGTAAATCGAGTGTGCCAAACTATGTTACCACATTTCGATTGTTAATTTATTTGTTGCCCATTTAATTGTTTTGTCTATGTCTTAATTTTAAAAAATTAACAGTTTCTAACATAATTGCTTCCCATTAAGCAAACGTCAATAATCAAGTCAAAGTAACTAGGGTAGAACTTACAAATTGCGGAACTACATCCTTCGAAATTTTCCCCAAACTTATGTGTCCATGTATTATTGTCTATGTGATGGTCACGCAAGCCTTTAACTCCAAACTTTATTTCCCTTCGAAGCCTTGATTTCTCGAGTAATCTCAAAAATAAAATGGGTGATATGCAGCTCAATTACAAGTTTACTGTACTTAAACATAAACTTTTTTTCTCAAAGGATACAAGATGTCAAGCTTTTTAATAATTTTACTCATTTCAATGTTTTTCATAAAATATTTAAGATGACTAAAATATAATTTATAGTTGTTTCAAAAACAATTATTTTATAATATTTGTTATTAATCATCAATTACATAATAATTTGTTTTTGAATAATTTTTAAAATTCATATTTATAATAAATTGGTTTTTGAATAATTTTAATCATAAAATAAAATTTAAAAATTAGTTAAATTAAATAAAAAAAATTTGAACGAAGAAATATTAATATTTGAGACCAAATATTTCCTACAATCTTAGGCGTGGAGAGCCAATAATTGTTGAATAGTAGGCATGCACTTGTTAAAGGACAGTAAACATAATAATTGTCTGGCGTTATATCAGAAGAAGCAAAAGGTTAAAAGTAAGAAAAAACAGAACAGCTAAAGTTAAGTGATACAGCGACATTACGAGACTCGTGAACATTCAAGATTCAACTTGTCTGGTTATTATTTTTATTTTTTTGAACTTTTCACATTCTTTATTGTTTTCTCTTTTAGGTGCTCCTCTTTGTGCGGTGTGTATGCCCGTACTAGTTCTAATGGATGGTGACAAAACACACAATGGAGGAGACCCCCCCTTCCCATAACGTCTTAAATCAACTTTTACCTAAATAATCTCAATTCTTCATGTATTAAATTTTGCTTATAATCACTATCTGTTTATGTCATTCTATTAGGTATTAACCACTTTGCGTACATGTATGTAATCTCAAATTGTTGCATGTTCATATACAATAAAATGTCTTCTTCTTCGCTCCCTATCCAGCCAATATGTAGATGTTATGATTAACTCCTTTCTCATCACTTTGACTGTGGACGGAAAACAGGGCTGTCTGTACTTTGTATGTGTCTGGGCATTGGGCAGTATTACGAGGGACTTTGTACTTGCCATTTCGATGTCGAGAGTCCATTTAAAATTTCTTTCAGTAAATAGGGCGATTGTTACGCTACTTGACACGGACAAGAACCTAAACAGGGCGACTGCTATGAGTACAAAGAAAGGTCTGGTAAGGAAGGTCAATGTCACCTGTCACTTCCACTCCACTACCAAAATGAATCAATTTGGCCAGTTCATGGGGGCGTCCCTCATTCGACAAGTGTGTAGCAGCAGTGGCAGGATAGAAATGATAGACAAGAAGAATCCGAAAATTTCCCAACCAACGTGAACCCTGATTTGATAGATTCAAAGTTGCCCTCTCAACACCACAATTGAAGTGCCTCTGAACACGCAAGTAACGCAAGTGGACAAGTTTTATAGCAACTCCATGAACAAGACAGCAGGCATCATGAGGCCCCCCTTACCAAGGACACATCCAATTACGCCTGTGACTTTTGCGTTAAAGAAAGAAAACACAAAGTCAGACCCGCTACTGTGGCCTTCAGGCTTCACCCAACACTGGCTTGCTCAGCTTCTCTAATACTCCACACCTTTCTTTTGTATTTAAACCGTTGTGTCAATTTATTATATATTTTAAAATATCCAAACATTTATATGTTATTTTAACATAAATTTCCATTATTATAAAATTTATATGATAAATATCTATAAATTGTTTTAATATAAATTTTCATATGATTGATTACTATATGCATAATAAATTTTATATACCCATTCTAATATAATTTCAATGGTTCTTTATATTAGACTTATTCCTGTAAAAGCCTATTTTTAAGTTTATAGCATCAAAATTATTTTTAAATAATTTAAAATTATATGAGCATTTTTTAGTACAAAATCTAAATATTTATATTAAATTTAAAGAAGACGTTTGCTTAAAAATGGAAAAATGATAGAATTTTTAATTGTCGCTTAAATCATATTATTGTTTGATTATGTGTTGTTAATTCTTCTAACAATTAATTAAAATCAGATTATTATGTAAACTCAACACTACAAATTTGAAGAATAGCAAACATAAATATTACCGATATAAAAAGAAACTTCAATTCCATACTTTTTTGTGAACAATAATATTTATAAAGCTTTAATTATATCTAAGTATTAAGATTATCTTTTAATATAATTACAATTATAATTACAACTATCAAATTATTTAATTAATTATGAATGATCTAAATCTTTGATTTGTGTATATATATTAAATTTCTAGTCTATTATTATAAATAAAAGTTTTTATTTTTTGTAGCAGACACATTATAATGTAATGATAACGTATAAAAGGTGTGAGATTAATCCCACATAATCGAAAATAATGATTTACCTAAATCTTTGAATTATGCATATACTTTTTTAATTTACGTGTATTTAATTTTTAATACTTTATTTCTAGATAAGAGTTTACATTCATGAGAGAGGTACTTCACTTTTTAAATTCTGTTTTACATTATTTTTGTTTGTATTTCTTCCAACAAACTGTGTTATAGTCACACCATTTAAAAATCATAACGTGGAACAACCATACAAGCAAAAGTTGCCTATCATCTAGACAACATTTATAAAAGCTTGTGACTCACATATGATAATATAGTATTGATCACAATATCAACTACTCTCTGTTTGCAAACAAAATATATTAAACCTCAATCCGTGCTTATATAAAAAGTATCGATTAAGAATATATTTTGATATAATCACAGTAACAATTATCAAATGCATTTAATTAATTATAATTTATCTAAATTTTATATATTTATGTACAACTAATTTCTAATCTAGTGTAAGGCCTAGTCCATAAATAATAACTTTTATTCTTATATAAAACACACATAGATTTAATAAAAAATTGTGAACTTTATATTGACAAAGTGAAATAAACCCTTAAAAGTTGAATCGCGTCTTACTCTTTCTCTATTTCAATTATCTTCTACATTAATTTTGTTTATATTTCCTGATTTGGGTTGTTATATAGCACTAATCTTCCATAAAAGAGTGTGGTTGGGTCGGCCTCACGGGGCCCGTGTCCAATCGGTATCACATACGGGCCGATTGATCCATTCCTACTCACACGCCGAGCCCAAGCCCAACACATGCTTCCTATGACCCCTCAGCATGAGAACTTTCCATGCAGAGATAGAACTCTACGTTGAAGACCTAAACCTAATGGCTGAATCGTATATAAGGTATCATTCTCCCATAACACAGGTACGCGCATAATCATAACCTAGCTTTTCTCTGCATTCAGCAGCCTTAACCTCACCAGAAAACTGACTTGAGCGTCGGAGGGGCTAATCGGGACATAACCCCTGACGTGCCTTCACTG
>JAOTIZ010000005.1:3601490-3615150 GCA_027123425.1 Erythroxylum panamense
AAGACTAACAGATAAGCCTAGTAGGCTACTCCACCTATTGCTAACTAATTTTAGAATGAAACCTCACTTGAGCTTATGTGTGGTCTAATTTTTCTTCTCATGTGGGCCCGTAGGCCCATTGCAAATTTCACAAGCATCAACCTGGTAATTAACCATGAACTAAGTAAATTATGATCTTTGATAATTGGCCAAACTACCATTTATATTGAACTGATTCTTCAAGTTTACTTTCCTCTATAGTAAAAGAATATTACTTTATGTTTTGCAGGCTCAAAAGCAGATGTTATAAGTTGGGAAAAGAGACTTCAAATTGCAATAGATGGTCAAGCTTTGTAATAGATAATTCTTAAGAGATTTTATATAACTATATTGAAGGTGTTCCTAATTTCTGTAATTAAAGTTGCAGGGTTGGGATATCGACATAATGGTTGCAAGCCTCCTAATATACACTGAGATTTAAAGTCTTCCAACATTTTATTAAACGGAGATTTAGAAGCCAAAATATCTGATTTTGGGCTGTCTAGAGCACTCACATCATTCAAAGACGCCCATATCACTTAATGAATCACATACAGCCATGAGAGGTATTATGGTCATTATTCTTTAAATAACTACCAAAGATAGTTAAAGTTTTTGAGTTTAAAACCAAATATGGAAAGATAAGTTGAACATCCTTTTAAAAAAATTTTGAATATGAAAAAACATTCTTTATTCGGTGGAACTACAACAACAATCCAAGTACATAATTGTTGTTTTTTGTATGCATATGCAAAGATCCTGTTTAACATGATCTATGTGATTATGTTATATCATATTTTTTATTCTAACATTGGTATCAGAGTAGGTAATTTTTATATGCATGCTAAAATCAAGATGTTGTAAATCTGTGTTGAAATTTGGCTATTGATTATTTGTGAATAATGATATGAATATCTATGAATATCATGACTTTGGATATGCTATGTTTCTTGCTATATCATACTAGACTCATGAGTTATTTGTGTATAATGCGTTAAGTCGTATTTTGTTTTGCACTTCTATTTTACTCATTCTATTTCCAAACATGTTAAAGGTCTGTCCTTTAAACTCCATAAAAGCCTATAGATGTCTTTTTTTTTCTTCTAGGTGTACTTGGCTATGAAACCAATCAAAAGAAAAGAGAGTTTTTTTTTAATAAATGGACTTCAAAAGAAAATGATTTTTTATTTTTTCTCTCTCTAGAGGATGCTTTTATTCTACAACATCAAGATAGCAAAACTCGACCGAATAAGGTTTGAGTTTTCCTTTAGGAGAGAAGCGGTTCCGCTGCCATCAGAAGCTAGAAGAGAAAGATTTATAAAAAAAGGAGAGAACGAACGGCAGAGAAGAGGAGGAAGAAGACCCCTCTTCTTAAAAAAACAAAAAACAAAAAAAAGAGGTAAGTGGCTTCTCCGAAGTTAAATGTTTTGTTAAAAGAATAAGTATAACAAGATAATGGCTTAACAAATGGGCTGTTTTTTTTTAACTAAGATTAAGGCTTTGTAGTTTTGGATGTATATGTCATAATTACCAAGAATGGGTTAAGGCTTTGGGCTTTGAGATCCAACATGTTAATAAGCTTGTGACAGTTGTTGGGCTATAATGATATGTAGAGAAAGGGTTAAAGTTATGTGATCCAAAGTGATAACAAGTTTTTTGGGTCAGCAAACAATGAATGGGTCATGTATATGTGATGCTTTATGGGCTATGACTTGGACCCATAATATATGACTTTCTTTCATTAGGATTGAAAGCTTAAGCCTTAATAACCACATTGATGTTGGGCTAGACCTTATTATCGATATCGAAGCTTTAAATTAAATGTAGCATAAAGAATTAGAAATACATTTTCTAATTTATATAAACTAATAAATTTAGTTAAATTAGTTTCTAATTAACAAAATTAGAAATTATTTTTTCTTCTAATAATATCAAAACTAATTTGTTTAGTTGAAATTAGACAGGAGTTTCATTATAAATTAGTTTCTAATTAAACCAACATAAATTGATTAGTTCAATTATAATTTAAATTAGAAATAAGCTTCCAATTCAATTTGGATTATTCATATTTGAATATGATTAGATTAGAAATAAGTTTCTAATTGATTAGAGTTTAATAGCATAATTTGATTAGTTCAATAAATTGCTAATAGAATTAAATTGTTTCCATTCGATGAGCATGAGTTCGCTATGTGTTAGACAAAATAATTTGTTTATTTTGTGCACTCTTTTGGTTCGTGAAAATTTGTTTTTCAGGAAGATGTCTATTATTAAGCAGACTCCCAAGCTTATTCGATGTGAGACACAGAAGAGACGTATTGGCAGCATGTATGTACAGTTAGTCAACATGTGCTTAATGCCTGGAGATAGTCTAGCATAGCATGCTATTTCAGTTAATAACATGATGCAAGAGTTATGCTTTGGAGGTTGTCCAGCTTATGCAGATTTTGAATAAAGTACATGACTTTGCTTGCAGCATTACTTCAACCTTAAGGCAAACTGTTACGAATGCTTTGGAATAATATGCCTAACGAGAAGACTTATAATTTGTTAGTGATGACATTTGTTAAAGAGATGCGCAGACGTGAGTTAATTAGGACTTTGTATCTTTTAGGTCTTTCAATGGAAATAGTAAGAGTTATTGTACATTGAGCTTCGCAAACTTTGTCACGCGAACTTATGAACTCATTTATGTGTAGGGTTCATTACCTATAGCCTGTTCATAGGTTGTAGCACATTTAATGCAATATGTTGTTTTATAAGAACAATGTCTTGATATTTATGTAATATATTACATGTATTTCATATAGGAATTTGTCTAGAGTAAGGTAATTAGGATTTTATTATTGTATGAATGATGATTGAACACATTAGTGGACCTTTAATTTCATAAGCAATTGTGATCGAATTATTTACTCTATGAATGATTAATATGACATTAATGTGCATATATATTTCTTTCTTATTATAGAAACTTAATTTTTCAAACAAAAAAAAGGCTACTACTTAAAAAAATATTATTGTTGAACTCAATAAAGGTGAGAAACTCAATGGTGACAATTATGAAATCTAGAATATGAAAATCCAATATGTGCTAGAGGAGCAAGAGACTCTTGAACCACTAAACCTAACCATGGCAAATCCTAAGGAGGGTACTATGACCCAGTATAAGAGGGACTGTGATGCATACGAATTATAGAAAAAGAAGAACTCTTTAACTCACATCATGTTGTTGAGTAGCAAGGATAATGATATCATGTGAGAGTTCTATAAATTCAAAAATGTAAAGGACATGTGATCTGCATTGGCTGCTCATTTTGAAGGTGCTTTAGTGACCAAAGTGAGATCACTTACAATTAAGTTTGATACTTATAAGAAGCGCCCAGATGATACAATGCAAAAGCATCTTAGGCAAACGTCCAATATGGCAAGTGAGTTACATGATGTTGGTCATGAGCTTTCTAATGAATAACAAGTACAAGCTGTGATTCGTTCACTGCCTTAAAGTTGGGAGTATATAAAGATGCACCTATCTCATAACGAGAACATAAAGAAAATGGAAGATGCTACAAGGCATCTCACCTTGGAGGAAGAGCGTCTTAAAGCCTCAAAGATGTCTTCTGAGGCATATGCAATTAGTAAATCATATGGAGCTATGAACAAAAAACGAAAGCATCATGGTGGACACAAGTGGAAGAAGAATAAGAAATTCAACCACTCTCCTCAGGAATCCAAGAAGGCAAAATGGAACCAACATGGAAAGGGAGCGTCCCTTCAAAATGAAGAATATGAAACATGTAAAGTGCTATAATTGTGGTAATAAGGGCCACTTTGCTCAAGATTGTACCGAGCCTAAGAAAGTACCGCTTTATAATGCAAACAATTATTCTATGAATGTTTCTTGATCTGTTTTTCTAACTAAATCACATCATTTGTGGATTGCAGACTCAGGAGCAACCAACCATGTAACGAAGAATAGAAATGCCTTTATTGAGTTTCGCAAACTCCCACGTGGTAGTTGATGGATTTATGTAGGTGAAAATTTCAGAGTTGCTGTATAATGAATTGGTACATGTAAATTAGAGATACGTGGAGGACAACCCCTCATCCTACATGAAGTATTATTTGCTCTACATATTCGTAGGAATCTTTTATTTGTGTTGATGTTGGTTAGACTTGGTTTCAATATAAATTTCCACAATGGTCGAATGGATTTGTATCTTGGATATATTTATTATGGTCATGGTTTTTTATGTGATGGTTTTATTATACTTGACGTGTTAAAAGAAAATAATAATATTAGTTATTCATTATTTACATCTAGTAATTTGAATAATGATGTAACTTTGTAGCATGCTAGACTATATCATATGGGTCAAAATCGAATCAATCGATTAGCTAAAGAAGGACTTTTATCTAATCTAAGTCAAGTAGATCTACTTACATGTGAGCATTGTTTAGTTAGAAAAATGGAAAGAAAGTCATTTTGAAAGGCAACACGAGCTTTACATCCATTGTAATTAATTCATTCTAACATCTATGGTCTAATAAATGTAAGGGTTAGAAGTGGAGCAATTTATTTCATCATCTTCAGAGATGACTATACGCGGTATGGTCATGTTTATTTGATTTCTCATAAATCAGAAGCTTTCAATTGTTTCATAAAATACATTAACTTGATTGAGAATCAATTAGATAAGAAAATAAAAGCATTACGAACTAATCGTGGACAAAAATACTTGTCAGACAAGTTTAAGGCTCTATATGATGGGAAAGGAATAGAAAGGAATTTAACAATTCCTACCCCATAACAAAATGGCATCATTGAAAGACGAAATAAGACATTATGAGAAATGATTAGGTCCATGATGGCCCAAGCATATTTACTAATCAACTTTTGGAGTGATGCATTGCTAGCAGCCACTTGTGTACTTAATCGTGTGCCCAGGAAATCAGTTACTAGCACACCCTATGAGTTGTGGACTAATAGGAGACCTTATGTGTCAAGTCTCAGACCTTGGGGTATGTAGCCTATGTTCATAATCTCTCTCACAACTATAGGAAATTAGGCCCAAAAGGGAGAAAAAGTATTTTTATTAGATACTCAGAACACTCAAAAAGATACGTGTTTATTGGTGAACAAGGTAATGAAGGTGTAACTAACTTTGAATCACGAGATATAACATTCTTAAAGAATGATTTTCCAAAGCAAGGCGAAGTAAGTAAAGACCTATTATTATATGAGATGCTTAATCAGAATGATTCTATTATGAAGAATCAAGATGGGAAACTTCAACCAAATGGGAGCAATTCCACAGAAAGGTTCTCTATAATAACTGATCTGAGTGGGAGCAATCAAATCAATCATAAATTTGTTTATGATGAACCTCATTTAAGATCAAGTAATCGAGGAATAATTCCCCGACGTCGTTTTGAGATTGAAAAAGAAATTAATATGATTATTCCACAAGAGGAAGGAGAACCAAGGAATGTAAAGGAGGCTCTTACTAATCCTGCTAAAGAAGAATGGATGAAAGCAATGAAAGAAGAAATGGCTTCTTTAAGCTCCAATCAAGTATAGGACTTAGTCGACCTTCCTGAAGGGCACAAAGCAATTGGGAACAAGTGGATTCTCAAAATAAAGTGAAAAGTTAATGGCAATATTGAAAGATACAAGGCACGTCTTGTAGCAAATGGATATAAACAATATGAGGGAATTGATTATGAGGAAACTTTTTCACCTATTGTGAAGTTTGCTTCAATCCGTCTTATTCTAGCTATAGTAGCCAACATAGATCTTGAATTACATCAAATGGATGTAAAAACTGATTTTCTCAATGGAGAATTAGAGGAAGAAATTTATATAAAATAACATGAAGGTTTCATTACGGGAGGTCAAGAAATTAAGGTATGTCGGTTATTAAAATCAATTTATGGCCTGAAGTAGTCTTCAAGACAATGGTACATTTGTTTTCATAATTTATCCATTTCATATGATTTTCAAATGATCAATGAAAACCATTGTGTATATATTAAGAGATCCAAAGATAAATTTACAATTTCATCTTTATACATGGATGATATATTGATTGCTTGTAATAACTGTGTGTTCCTTACGCAAATCAAAGATTGGTTATCATCTAAATTTGAAATGAAAGACATGGGTGAAGCGACATACATTCTTGGAGTCAAGATTTTAAGAAATAACTCAAAGAGATTGTTATCGCTTTCACAAGCAATCTACATTCAAAGAATTCTTAAATGATTCCGTATGCAAGATTCCAAACTAATTAATAATCATATTGCTAAAAACAAAGGCCTTAGTAAGAGAAATTACCCGTCAAGGCCACAAGAATGAGAACAAATGGAGAATGTTCCATATTCCAGTGCAGTTGGAAGTTTTATGTGCGCAGTGATGTGTACAAGACCAGATATTTGTTACGTTATTGGGATAGTGAGTAGATATCAATCAAATACAGGCCAAGCACATTGGAAAGCAGTAAGGAGAATATTGAGGTATCTAAAGAGAACTATGGACTATGCATTATGTTATCAAGGCAATGATTTACGTATACAAAGGTATACAGATGCAGATTGAGGAGAAGATTTAGATGAAAGAAAATATACCTCATGATACATATTCTTACTAAACAATGGAGCAATATCATGGAAAAGTAATAAACAATCTTTTGTTGCATTATCTATAATGGAAACTAAATTTATAGCATTCTCAACTGCAGTACAAGAGGCTGTGTGGCTTTATTGATTCGTAATGTATTTGGGAGTCACTAAAAGTGAAATTAATCCAGTAATCAACTGTGATAGTCAAGCTGCAATCGTTTATACTAAAGACCCCAAATTTCATTATAAGACAAAGCATATAGATACCAAGTATAATTATGTGAAAGATATAGCTGCACGAAAAGAAGTGAACATGAAATATATATGTACATAAGATATGATGACAGACCCAATGACAAAATCAATTTTCAAAGATGTATACATGGGGCATGTAAAGTCGCTAGGACTACATAGATGGTGAAATGTACTTAAAAATATTTCTCTGTGTATGTTCACTCATTATAATGTCATATTTTGGATATAATGTATGATGAAGATATACATTGTTTATCATTTGATTCATGAATATATGTGTTTTTGCATAAATATATTTTGGGTTGAATCACAAGTCTATGAGATAGATTAAAGATTGGCCCTCTCATACGGGAAATCACCTCTGGTGTTTATGCTCACTAGAGATGAGACATGTTTAAAGTTTATTATCTAGGTGATAATTGAAAAAGAGAAATTTAAACCATAAATGCCGCAAGAAAATTAGTTCAAAGTGATTTAATGATCACTATATCTGTCTTATGCTGTCAGATGTGAGTTCTAAACAGGTTTTGAGTAGATAAGTAAACTCAAGTTAAACATTAAGTATGTGTGAACTATCATCTGTATGGTATTTCTTGAATGAAAGAAGTTCAAATTAAACGAAGTGGGTAAATACTGTAGTACATGACTCGTACCATGTATGCAAAACTAACCACAAAAGGTATTAATGAAAGTCTTAAGATCTCATCTTACATTGTGTGAGACCTTTGAGATTGAGAAAAACCTCATCATATACCCTTATGACTCTTGTATCATTCTTCAGAATTGAATTTAAGGTTTGCTACTTTAGGTTATAAAGATCATGCAAAATGCAATCCTATGGAATAATTCTAGAAAAACAAATTAAATTTAATTCAAAAGAGAATTGAAAACAAAGGAAGGTCATTTAATTAGATCATTGACTCGTATAAAAAGTATTCATAGATAATCATCGTCTCTTTAGTAGAGAACTTGAATACAATCATAACACAAGAAAAATAAATGAGATCAAAGAAAAGTACAAATGCGATAAATAACCTCGGGTGTAGCATACAATGTCTACTTAAGGACATATAAGTCTTAGGATCAATTTGTTAATCGAGATGTCTTATACTCCTAACAGATATATAACAATATACTTTCGTCATATGTTGATCACACCGATTATTGAACAAATATGAGAATTGTAGAGTTTTTTTAATTAAATTAAAACTTATCATGTGTGAGTGGGAGATAATGAATCACATACACCCATGAGGGATATTATAGTCATTATTCTTTAAATAACTACCAAAGGTAGTTAAAGTTTTTTAGTTTAAAACCAAATACGGAAAGATAAGTTGAACATCCTTTTAAAAAAATTCTGAATAAGAATATCAGCAGAAAAGTATTCTTTAACCGGTGGAACTACAATAATAATTTAAGTACGTGATTGTTGTTTTTTGTATACATATGCAAAGATCATGTTTAACATGATTTATGTAATTATGTTCTATCTTATTTTTTATTCTAAAATCACTAGTTAACCTGCTGGCACATTTGGATATCTTGATCCGTTGTAAGTGTAGTCAAGTTCATAAAATACACCTTTATTTTCGCTTCCATAATGAACTAGCTTCATATATTTAATTGATTAACTCTGATTACTCGTCCTTCTTGTCTCCTGGAAAAGGTGTCACTCATCAGGTATTTGCAATACGAATACCGATACTTACAGTTTTGGGGTAGTTCTGTTTGAACTACTAACTGGCCAACCAGTAATAATACCAACTGAAGACTACTGCTGTCATATAATTAAATGGACTCTTTCCTTGATTGAAAATTGCGATATCAATAGCATAGTTGATCCAAAGTTACAAGGTAAATTCAATCCCCGTTCTGCCTGGAAAGCACTAGGGATAGCAATGTCCTGCGTCGATCCCACTGTAGGACAAAGGCCTGATATGAGCTATGTACTAAACGAGCTCAAGGAATCTTTGTCAATGGCGATGGTCTCAGGAGATGCTCAGAGTCCAGAAATCTTCACATCATTTTTGGATCCAGATTATATGGGCTTCCTAGTGCCAGGTAGTAATATATATTCAACAATGTTTTTGTGTACGAAGTTACACTAGTTGATGCTACTTTGTACCATTATTAACAATAATTGAACACAGCAACTTAAGTTACTAAGTTCCAAGGTTTTGTCTCCTTTTTTACATACTATGAGATTATTAGTATTACCAAAGGTATAATTGGAGACGGAGGTTTTGGAAAGGTTTAATAATTTAATTGTTAATAAAAAATTAATGAATAGCATGTTAAGACGGAAGAAGTATGATTAACGAATTCTATAATTATTTTTTAAAAATTTTAATTCTATTTAAGTCTTATAAAATTAAAGAAGATAACGAAATAAAGTACATTGACTTTTATTACTTACAAGCAGCCAAAGCTATCTTATTCGCTCACAACTTCCAACTCACACAAGACTATTCTCAAGCATCTCTCCAAAAACTGTAGAAACTCTCCAAAATGAGATCTCTCTCGTATGCTGAATCTTGTGATCATATCCTGGTGTTTTCTGTCTTCCTCCAAAGACTCACCATCTAAGCTCAGAAGTAGGGAAATACTGCAAAAAAAAAAAAAGTAATTTTTTGCATTAAAAATCAGCAAATTAACGCAAATAAAAATTTTTCAATGTTATGATTCTAACTTTGGGATCATGATTTTACCTTTTCTATGAGGGAGAGATAGTATGGCTTGACTTTTTCCACATCAATTCGAACTTTGCTCTTGCTATAAAGATCGTATTTGCTGAAAGTTTTGTCAGGTGAAAAAAAATTGTTTTTAGTCAGTAACTTGGAAAGAAAATGCAGTAATGAACATGTTAGATAGGTAAGTCAAGAGCATTGGATAAATTGGGTCTACTTGAATATTTGGAGCCATTTAAGGTTTTCAATGTCCTCTTCGTTCATCAAATGCTTGTAGGCCTCGGATTTGTGCAAAGCTGCAATATCAAAACAGTTTCCATCAGAATCAAATGAACTCTTCTTCTGTATAAACTCTACTTGAGCAAAGCTATAAGTTGCTTTACCATAGAATGAATGGTATCTTATGATGAAAAGAGCGGCAGAAGGAAGGGTTGTCTTATTCTCCATGGCCACCTGAGACAAAAACAAGGCTTTGGTTTGGATTTTATTGCTCAAGAAGAAGACATGCTTTCCGTTTTTTTCCTTTTAATTTGTTAAAAAAACAGAAAAATGTATAAAGATTGAAGTTGGTACCAGGTACATGTAGTCATCGTGTCCCCACGACATCATAACATTGTCCAGGCCACATCCTTCCTCATAAACTCCATATTTGGTGTTGTAAGCAGGATTCCTGAAGTCAGGATTCTCCTTGAAATACTGTGCAAACAATTATCAGGATATTTCATCAGAGAAGTTCCCTCATGGATATACCCCATCCAATATTTCTTCTTGATGCAGAATCAAATCTAAATAGTATCAAACCTAATTAAATTAGAACCATAATGACATTATTTGAATTAATTAATTCTTAAAATTATTGAATAAAATAATTTTATTTTGTTCCAAACTGATTCAAGTTAGAACAAATAAAAAAAAGGTCAAACTTAATATTTTCGTGTGTTGATAATTGACTTATGTTGAGACTTAAAATTAAAGATAAAATATTTATAAAAAAAGAAAGAAAAAGACAAACCTTGTGGTGGACAATTGATTCATCAAAAGCACATCCAACAGGGTACGTATCGCCTGGAAAAGTAGATCAAGAAGAGTATTTTTCTCAGCACAAGTTTCTGATTCATTGAAATAGAACAAGATCAATATGTGTTCTGATCTGCTGACCTACAACAGCCCATTGAGGCAGCTGGCCAAAGCTAGGATGAAGAAGCACCTTTCCAAGATCTAAACAAACCCGCAATAAAAACCAACTTAAGCAAAACATGATCAAAATATTAAGTTAATCACACATTAGTTTGAAGATAATCAAATTACCATGAATGAGTCCTGTCAAGTGCAGCCAACCCTCCTCAGGATAATCCTTCCTGATTGCTTCAGCAGTTTGCAACAAGTGTTCAATTTGGGGTTCATCCAAGTCAGGATCACTTTCATCGACAACATTGTTAAGAAGTTCACAACATTCCCATATACTCATTTCCACTTTGTCCAATTTCCCATACTCAGCTCTCATCTTCTTAACCTGCATTTTTTGTTTCTCTTTTTCAGTTCAAAGTCGTTTATATTTAATATAATATTAATGACAAACACTCTACTTACAAAGTCATAAGTTTGGTTGATGTGATTAATCCGATAAAATTCCTCAACTCCAGGTTGCCTATCACCTTCAGCATTATAGTCCCTGATAAATAGATTTATGAATTTAATCAACACTTTCAACACAAATCTTAGGATTAATGTGGAATGTCCATAAATAAGCCCAACAAGACAAATTTTAATATTGGTCAGGTGAAATAAGCTGCTTGAAGTATTCACTTGTCTTGATATGAACTCCATTAAAAATATTTCTTTTATTGGGGTACATATTCCTTAGAAAAAGTAGTACAAATTCTATTGTTGGAAGCGATACATAGATCTTGTATTCTTCCTTAAATGGGTAAATATATATTAGTGGTTTATCATGCAAAAGGAAAAGATATATATATATATATATATAAAAGTGGAATTATGTAAATGTTGAAAGAGATATATTAAAAACCTAAAACTTTGGCCAAAAGAGTTGGTATGTGGCGCCAGAAATCCACCGTCCAGCACTAACTCCTTGTCATCCTCCGACACGTGAAAGTCTTTCTTTTCAACCACTCCGACTCCTGCCACTAACATCCAAACATTTGGTGATTAAAAGGGTTTCCTTACTTTATATTTCTTTAAATAATTTGCCAAATCAATTCTTAAGAAGGGTATAAACTATAAACATATATTTAAAAAAAGTATTTAAAAAAACAACTTATAAGGCCTATAGGTCAATTTGGAAGATCAAATGAAACCCAACAAAAATATGAAATTTATGAGAAATTTTGAAGAATCAAAACCCAAGTTGAAAATTTGAGTGATGATTTCAGATCTGAAACTTCGAAAGAAAAAAAAAAAACAGAAGAAACGAGTTGAATACCAAACTCAGGCTGCTCAATGAGGATAGTCATCCTGAATCAAAAACCAAAGCTCTGAAACAACAGAAACTGTGAAAGAAGCAACAAAAAAACTTTGCGATATAGATAGGTTTAAGAAGAAGAAGTTGTGGAGGTGAATGCATTGTAGGGTCTGGTTTAAAGGGTATTTATATTGGCCGGATAGTCCTTCCCTGCGAATTCAGAGTTCCCGAGTCCTTCCCTGAAAATCCAAACTTCCTCGTTTTCAATATGCTTGTACTTGTCTGTCCTCATAACTATCCCTGCTATTTCCACATTTAATACACAATACATCTGTATATCTTTATATATATATATTTATATATATTAGCCATTAGTCCATCAGCAAAAACTTGGCGATAGTCCCATGCAAGTTGACAGAAGTCAGCGAAAGAGCAGAACAAGACGAACGACTTTTTCGCTATTTCAAGCTTTAATTTCATATATTCTTATTAATAAATTATTTTTTATTTTTAAAATCTTGAATTTATGTTAATTTCCACTCAATGTTATAGAATTCTCGGGTCATATATTGATACAATGCAATGTATAAATACTTATAATTCTTGCATCTCATGTACCTATGATAGATTACTTATGTAATCAATATTTTAATTTATACTAATCATCAAAATATTATAAAATGAGTAGGATAATTATATTAAATTTAAAAACATAATAATTTACATTAACCTTAAATATAAAGTAGAACACACTTAACCATAAAATTAAACCCTTAATTAGATGTAAATTAGTAATTAGAGAATTATTATAATATAAAGTAAATACACTTAATCATTCTTTCTTAACCACAAATTTGATTCCCTAATTACTTTTGTACGGAAGCCCTTTTTAGATTCGAAGTAAGTAAGCCACCGATTTGCTTTGTAGCGGAAACAAGTTGAGGGCTCTTTTTGCTCAACATCCTAAACCAATGTCCTTCCTTACAAATAAGCCCTTGTTGGCAAAAATATCTTAGTTATTAAATTCAATTGGGACCCATTCGAACCATATCTTCGTTGTCACGACTGAGTCAGCATTGCGTTGGACAACGATACCCAACATGTGGGGTCCACCTGACGTGGCAACCAGTCAAGGATTATGAGTTATTATGACTCTTCTTCCTTACTCTGTTGTTCTCATTAGGGAGTTTGATCTGTCCACTGCCAAAATCCCTGTTTCCACGCTGCAGTACCGGTCCAAAATTGCTCCTCGGTAGCTGGCAAACGTGTCCTTGGAAAAAACTCCACGAGTCAGTTTCGGAAATGACACGTGTCCAACTGGGTCACACTTGTTTAGTTGCTTTTCCTTCGTGAGAAAGATGTTTATCATGTTTTGATGATCTTGGATAAGACACCTGGGGATTGCTTACTACGGCCATCTCCAACCAAGACACCAAAACATCAAATTCTTCTCCAATCAAGACATCAAATGTACCACCAAATTTGGTGCAATGAATGGTGTAATACTATTTATTGCACCAAATTTGGTAAAAGACAATTTAACCCATGTACTTTTTATGCTTTTTCTTTTATATCCCTTTCACAAATTGATTTATTTATATAATTGACTAAATAATTAAATTTAACTTATTTATTACTTTACACAAAATATATC
>JAOTIZ010000005.1:3624949-3641546 GCA_027123425.1 Erythroxylum panamense
GAGGCACTAAATATCTGATCAGGGCTAGATTCTTGTATGGAAACTATGACAACCTGAATAAACTACCAATATTCGATGTGCACATAGGGCCTAACAAGTTGGTCAATGTCCAAATTCTCAATGCCTCGGTTCCTGTCAATACTGAATTCATATATAACCCCTCGTCAAACTACATGTTTGTGTGTCTGGTGAACGTTGGTTCTGGAATACCGTTTATATCAGCATTAGAATTCAGGCCTTTGAACAGCACCGCATATCCAATTCAGTCTGGACAACAGGTACTGTTCTTACGGAAAGATGTTGGCTCCAGAACCAATAAACAGTTCAGGTAAGTCATTACATGCCTCCAAAACTTTGAGAATAAGATTATAGTTCAAGCTTATTGATCCTGGAGAGTGAACCTGCAGGTTTCCTGATGATGTATATGACCGTATCTGGGATCCTTACCATCTAATGAAATCAACCGATTTGAGCACAAATATAACTGTTGAACCTGATCCCCAGCATATTGAATACCAACTACCATCAAATGTCATGAGAACCGCAGAATCACCAACAAACACCAGCGCACCAGTAAATTTCTCCATAAGTGTAGGCGCTAGTGGTTACAATTTCTATGTCTGCATGCACTTCGCTGAGATTGTAAAGCTAGGAGCCAACCAGTCGCGACAATTCGACATCAACATTCAATACCAGATGGACCAGTTGAACACGAATTGGAATGCCAAGAACTGGATTTCATCTGTTGTTCCCCAGTACCTGTCTACGACCACTTTCTGTAACCCGTCAACTGGAACATTGATTACTTTTTTAATAGACAAAACTGAAGCTTCAACACTGCCACCTCTTCTCAATGCTTTGGAAATTTATTACATAGTTGAATTCACACTGGCACCAACAGATCCCAGCGATGGTATGTGTTAATTTTCAAATCAGCATCTTCCTTGTTTTGGTAATGCATATCATAGCATACATAATCTGATCTACAATTACTTAAAATATCGAGAAATATACTAGTTGTCGCTATTTCGGAGATCAAGTCGACGTACAAGGTAACGAAAAATTGGCAAGGAGATCCATGTGCTCCTCAAGCCTATGTGTGGGATGGACTCAATTGCAACTACAATAATGCTCAACCTACAATCACATCCTTGTAAGTATATACATAATCAAATCTGATCAAGTTATTCCCTTTTCCTTTATATTTTTCTCCATCTTAACAAGTATTGATTAACATTCTATCAGGAGTTTATCCTCTAGTGGACTGACAGGGGAGATAGCCCCAGAAATAGCTAATCTAAAATCACTTGAATCTCTGTGAGTATCCCTACGCCATTTGGAAATATGCAGTATTAAAATGCTGATACAGAAATTAATCTGTCTTACAATTGCTTTTATCATGTCAGGGACTTGTCAAACAATAATTTAAGTGGCTCAATCCCTGACTTCCTGTCACAATTGTCTTCCTTGAAAGTCCTGTAAGCTACTTTCTATTAAGAATAAAATCAATAGTGTGAAAAGCTATCAGAACTATAAAGTTTTCTGTGTGTCTGCAGAAACTTAGCAGGAAACAATCTGACAGGTGCAGTTCCAGTTGCCCTCATCCAAAGATCCCAACAGGGTTCTCTGCTTCTAAGGTCTTACTTCATGTACCAGATGTCTCCTAACAATTCTGGATTTCCCATTTCTTCTTTCTGTCGACATTTTGTAAAATCATTATAGGAACATCCAGTTTTCATCGTATAAATGATAAGAACAAATTAGTGTTGGGTACTTATACTTACATGTCCTACTTTTGTTGTCACTTTTATCATCAATTCAAGTGTTGACGGAAATGCAAACCTCTGCAAATCGATTTCATGCAACAACAAGAACAACAACAAAAATAACGTTGTCGCTCCTGTGGTTGCATCAGTTGCTGCCTTCTTTGTCATTGTATCATTAGCGACCATATTTTGGAGCCGAAAAAGAAGGCAACAAGGTATGAATTTCTCTAGGAACTAATCAAACTACAGAAACATAGATTTAAATCAACACTATGCGAAGCTTTGAACATAAAATTGCAGTGTATTTTCTACTGAACAGTCTGAAACATTTAATTCTCTGCAGCCAAAAAGACAGAAGCTGAAAACAGCAAGACAAATGACCGTCTAGAGCTTAACCGGCGTCAATTCAGTTACTCGGAAATTCTGATAATCACAAACAATTTTGAGAAAGTCCTTGGTAAGGGAGGATTTGGAACAGTTTACCATGGCTTTTTGGATGATACTCAAGTTGCTGTAAAGGTGCTCTCTCCATCCTCAAGGCAAGGGTATAAGCAGTTTGAGGCTGAGGTACCTAAAAACACTGCATCCTGGAAGTATTTAGGTTCATTTGGCTTCATACAAATTTATGGTACATTGCGTAAACTGTGATTTGCATTCATGATAACAGGTTAAACTTCTTCTGAGAGTTCATCACAGAAACTTGACTACCCTTGTTGGATACTGCTATGAAGATGCCAACATGGCGCTAATCTACGAGTTCATGGCTAATGGAAACTTAGAAGACCATCTCTCAGGTTTTTCTATGCGGCTCCACTATCCTTTTCAAGGAAACACAAAATACATGCCCACCAAATTAGTTTAGAGCCTTAGACAGGTTTTTCATCGATGCAGATAATAACAAAGAAACCTTAAGTTGGGAGTTAAGGCTTCAAATAGCCCTCGATGCAGCTCAAGGTCAGTAGTCAGATACATCAATGCTATACTCTCATTTTCATTTTCTTGGTTTTGACATTTTCTGCAATCTGAAATGGAGGATTGGAGTATCTCCACAATGGGTGTAAGCCTCCAATTGTGCACAGAGATGTGAAGACCACAAACATATTACTGGACGATAAGTTACGAGCCAAGATATCCGATTTTGGGCTGTCAAGATCTTTCCTAGTCGAAGATGACTCTCATGTTTCGACCACAGTTGCTGGAACTCCTGGCTACCTAGACCCTGAGTAAGCATTTTCTGCATAGAAGTTTTTCTGTCCCTAAACAGATAGAAGTTGATCAAGTTAGTTACGTCTTATTGGCAATGCAGGATTCATGGAACAAACTGGTTCACTGAAAAAACTGATGTGTACAGCTTCGGTGTTGTCCTCCTGAAGATAATCACAAACCAACCCGTGATTGCCAGGGCCTCTGAGAACATCCACATAACACAATGTGTTACTCCCCTGATCACAAATGGCGATATTGAAACTATTGTGGATCACAGGTTATCAGGAGCCTACAGCGTAAACTCTGTGTGGAAATTCATGGAATTAGCAATGGATTGTGTGTACAGTAACGCTATGAGAAGGCCAAACATGAGTCAGGTAGTGATTGAATTGGCAGAGTGTCTGGCAATGGAGAGGTATCGGATCATGGAGGGTCAAAGCTTTCAGACAGAAAATCCGAGTGAAGTTTTCAGCATGAATCTGCATACAGGAGAATCTCCCCTGGCAAGGTAGTTCTTTTGATCTTCATCGAACTAAACTAATTAGAGTATAAAAAAATAAATATGCCATAAAATGTTTTTCACATCTTTGCACTGAACCTGTGTTGTATAATATGAACCAATCCCTGTACCTAGAAAAACAGAAATGGAAAGCTGTTTTCTTTTTTCCTGAAGAAGATTTCTCTCCAGGGTCGAATAATATCAGCTTTATAAACCCTAAAAAGATCACATATTTTTCTTAGTATTATAAGCATTACAAAAAAGGAACATAATTTTAGTTTGATTCGGTTCAAATTCAATAAATTAAGTATAGGTTTATTACATTTGAGCTAGACTCAAGTCAAATTGATCAATTATATTAAAATAATGTCATTTTGAAATGATCCAACAAATTTGAACTATGCAACTTGAAGTTATTGGATTTCAAGTCAGACTCAAACTATTGTAGAAGTTATCAACTTCATCGGTTCAATTCATCGTTATTCCTAATTACATAACATTGACTTGGCAAACTTCATTGTTTCCCTTAACAAAGAATTAAAGTTGCAAATTTTAAAATTTTTTGATATAAATTAATAGAGATGAAAGTTTTATTTTCAAAACGATTAGGTCTTTTTTTTCTTTTTATGATGAAATAAATCAGTAGAAAAAAGGGTATATATGTCAAAAACAATGGAGATATGGCTTTATCATCTTTGACTCTTTAACCCAAGAAAAGGGAAAAAGGAAAAAAGAAAAAGTCAGCATTATGTGTCTGTCATCATTTGTGATTTTAGGCCAATAATCTAAGGACCCATTCCATGTTGCAAGTTGTAACTATATAATAATAATTTTCAAAAAAACTATATAAAAAAATAATAAAAGGAAAGTAAGACATCACCGTATGAAAATATAATTCATTTGAAATTTTTTATTAAAAAAATCAAAATATGTTAAAATTTATAAATTTCAATTCATTACTTAATTTTAAATTAATAATTTGTCAAATAATTAATTTAAAATATATAATAATTTAATGCACATGCAAAAAACAACATTTATAGGTTTGATTAATAATAATAATAAAACAATCCATTAGGATTGGTCACTTAATAATAGATAGCTTTATTGATGGCTTGGCCGATTGATTGAGCTTGCCACTAGTCTAGTTTCCTACTTGAAACCCTAGTTGTCCATTTTCAATAATTATATACACTCATCTATCATATCACAATTAAAGTCAAAATTTTCCCACTTGGGGGAGGAGAGTACTACAAGACAAGAGTTTCCTTAGAGATTTCAATACACGCAAACGCAAATTGGTTATCTTGGGACCTTCCCCAATTGGCATTTCTTCAAACTTGAACAAGGAACATAAAAACAAAAGCCATACAAGGAGAGATCTAGGTTCTTTTCACAACAGACTTTGTCTAAATTTAGCATATTCCATACATCAAAAAAGAAAGCTTACTTTGAAGTTTGAACCAATCAAAGTCCTAGTCTTATAGGACAAAATCAGAACTACCAAGCAAGTGTAGTACATATCAAAGTCTTGTGACACCATCCAGGCATCATCTCCTCCATCATCACCATGACTGTTATTAGTTGGATGTGTTCAGGGATTATTAGAAGAGTTCTTAAAAATATGAGAGGAGGGTTATTATGAACATAGCAAATTAACTTGAGAACCCTGCCAAGAAAGAAGCATAAACATGTGCTATGCAATGAGATTGGGAGTGATTTTCGAGGGCACGCTTTGGATTGAATCAAGGAGACAGGACCACTGACTGGGGCTCACTAATCGTAAGAGAATGTCTTTTGCATTGGTTAGCTAAACAACATTATATATTAAAGATACTTGATAAAGATCTCATCTCCAAGAAAAGTGAGCTTTGAGTACATTGGACAGATTAAACAAAACCATGTAAACATGCTAAAATGATCATCACTTTCTAGCCCTTGATCTTAATCATAAGAGCTATAATTGTTATGCCTTTTTGCATGCAAAAGGCTGTATTAAAACTTAACTATTTCCAACCCTAGTTTTCACTGCTTTCACCATACTTTCTCTTTCAGTATTCCATTAATTACAATCCATATAGAACTGGAAGCAGAAAAGGTAAATAATAATAATAATAAAGGAAATAGAAGTGCTCGGTACTCAACTCTCACTTTGATCTTGGAAGGTGGATGTCATGATGATGATGATGATAATAAGGAAAAGTATAATTAGTCAATGCTTTTAAACCAGGAACCATAGAGAAGCAATCATGAAGGTCATGGTAAAACATCTTTGGATTAGCTTCTTTACTTTGCTTTAAAGCTAGAATATTGGCTTTATTGACTCTTAATCATTGGTGTGCAAATGATGATAAGTACCATGATTAAGGATCTAATTATTAGGGATATGTTGTGCTGGTTTTTTTTTTTTTCAACTCTAAGAGTGGTGAAGATGGTTAGGGTTCTGAAGCGGAAATTGAGTCTGCATGGGAAAAGAGTGGTTGAATGGTAAAGAAGAGAAAGCAATGTTTGTTGGTTGTAGACCACTAACTGATGATGAGCCAAGCTTGTGGCCTAGGTTTTCTAGTGCCTTAACTTGTGACCTCAAGAACTTGAGGTAGTTTGCAGCCTCATCAAGCATTGATGCTGTGTCCATCTTGCAACCACCTGGGACCAGCCTCTGTAAAACTCTTATTCTCTCACTTATCCTCTCTCTTCTTTGCCTTGCAGCCACAGTTTGTGGATCAGTTGATATTCTCACATTCTTTCTCTTAGGCTTCTCCATCACTTCCAAGCCTAAGTTCACAGGCCTAAAAGCTGCTGCTCTATATATCATTTCTTTCATCTGAGCAATAGCTTCTGGATCAGGCTCCTGATCAACTATAGATGATGACATAGATGAACTAGGCTGCTGAAAGTTGATGTTTGAAGAGCTTGGACGCTTGTCTAATCTGGGTTTCTTTGCTCTCGGAGAATTATTCTCAGAAATGAATCTGAAGCCACCTTCCTTTGTAGAAATATCAGCTGGGAGAAGATTGAAATAAGGATTCTCTGTAGCCTCGGTTTGATAATGGCTTCTCTTTGTTGAAACAGGCTTTGTTTGTGAACGCCTTCCCTGGTTACAAATCTGATCTGAAGAACTTTGAGAGACAGTTTCATCGAGCTCGCCGACCGGACAACGCATTTCGTTGTTTCTCGCATTGCAAACTGTAGTGTTACCAGATTCTCCTGATGAAACAACACTGTTGGAACCGAAATTCCACATGTTCCTGCAATCTGGGATGATCATTGAAACTCCATCGTCCTCCACAGATGTCTCAGTGTTGCTGTTAGTTGCTGATAGCAAGCAATCTAGAGACTCTAGTGAGCCTGTTGAAACACCAGTCTTTGCCTCTGGTAAGCCATTGATAACTTGAAATGGATCTCCTATGTCCAAAACAGCTGCCGAACAACGTTTATTAATTAAAGGAGATGAGTACATTTTTATAGTTGAAGTAACATCTCGCCAACTTGGTCCAACTCCTGATTTTGCAGCCACTACTGTGTTAACCATTGATCTTTGTGCCTCTTGGTACTGCTGCTGCAACAAAGATCCAATTTTCATCAGTGAACATTCAAGCTAAGATCAAACTAGTCATTGAATAGCTTCTCACTTACTGTTTCAGAATCTAGATTAAGTTGTGGTGTTTGAGTCTTTTGAAATGCTTGAAACTCCTTGAAGAAATCTTCTGTTATAAGATCCATCTTGCCACCGAAAACACAAGAATTTGAGTTGGGCATGATCAAGGTCCCTTCAGTGTTGCCATGCTCATGATTGCTCCACAGGGATGATGTGTCTGTGAGAACTTGTGATTCGTTCCAGCCCAAACTCTCCATTGATCGAAGAACAGAATAGCTTTCTTATTCCTATATCCAGGAACAGGAGAGGATTGATACCAGAGATACAGTAAAAAGAGAGGAAGAAGAAATATTGGTAGTATATTAATAGAAAGAACGTCTGAGTAACATATAGACATACCAATTACAGATCAGCTGCAACCAAAATATAAACTTGAACAGACTTCTTGTTGCGTACAACGGAACTAAAACTCAACTTTTGTGCTCTACTTTCTGTACAATCTGCTGGTACTGGCAATAACGGCCCTCTTTAATTCTATATCACGGAAACTGTGATCATGAACAAAACAAAACCAATTGCTAACGTCAGTTCTGGCAATTGATGTTTGTCCTCCAGTACACAGTAATAAAGACAAAAGATCAAATAAATCTCAGGAACTTGTTGTAAGGATTCATGCATTCAGTACATCAGATATAAAGGCAGTCTCAGGAAAAAATTAAGTGAAGCAAGAGAAAAACAAGGTCAATTCACAAAGGAAGTAAATTAACAGACAGTTTCCTTTCTACGTTGAGCTACTCTACCATGGATGAACAAGTGCACTGTTTTGTTAAAAGGGCCATGCTTATATAGATACAAAGAACATATGTCTAAATATAATAATAATAATCCCTAATTGTACTTGAAAACATGCAAAACATTGGAAGTAGGATTGCTGAATAAAATATAGTCCCAAAGGAGGAATAATGGGTTTGAAAAAGATAAGGCTTTTTGGTCAGTTTGGTGGGGTTGTAAGAGTATATTTTTTTGCAGATGGGAAGCATGAGATTTTCAGGCAAAGCATATTGAATCTGTTAGCTACTAAATTCTTATTTTATTGCTCTCATCACTTCATTATGTGTATGTACTACTTTCTTTAATGTTTTTAGTGGGGAAAGCTAAGCTGCCTGACCTTCTTTTGATTACTCATTGCCATTCCACGCGCACTGTAAAGGTACAGTAAAAACTGCAGCATTGTTCAGAGAATAAATCAGCATCTCTTTTCACTGAGAATCACTTTCTCCATAAAGTTTTCCATTAATCATAGTTTTAATCATGACTCAATTTTACCAATTCTCACTTTTTTTCACTACACTAGTTTCAGTTATTACTTTTCTTGAACTTTCTGATGCATACCCTTTCATGATGGTCCTACCACACCTATGTTCTTTACCACACTCCTGCTTAGTCAAATGGGTTCAGATCAGATGTAAAACCAGAATACCATTTTAAGTAATTAATGGATTCTACAGTTCAGAAACAGTAAATATGAAGATGGTCATTTCAATATACGACTGTAAGATGTGGGGTGTTATGTCTACTAAATTCAGAAAATGAGAGAGTAGAAGATGACAGATACAGTACAAGTACACAAGTTTTAAAGGAAAAACCATGGGACCTGAAAAGAATCTGCAGGTGCATTTTCTCTAGGAGATAGTTAATAGTCAGACAGAGGAAAGGAGAGGATAGAGCACAAAGAAGCAAGTTGGTCGTCAGAATTTTGTCTCTCTTTAAAATCCTAGTTCCTTCCTTTTTTGTTTGAGTGCAGTATTAAAATATAGTTACAGTTATGAAAGAGAGAGACCACATGCACCCCATCATTACAGCTCAGTGAATGGGTTCCCATGGCTTCTGCTTCTTTTTTTCTTCTACTCTTAACTAAAAATGCTCTCTTATTGTCAACTCTCAATTTCATATTTGATGATCAGAGTATAACTAGAGAGAAGATCAATTAGGTAACACCAAGATATTCTTTTGAATAACAAAACATTTTGTGAATACAGAGTACAGACTCTCTCTTGAATTTTCATAAATAATTTAAAAATATTGTACTCTCGAATATTTCAGAAATAATTTCTCTGCTAATTAAAAATAAGGTTATATACTATTAAATCTGTTCAGATTTTATATTTCAATGAAATTTTTACTTAATTATTATTGTTGCACCCATAAATATGAGTCACACATAATAATTTTCACTTCCCAAATCTTACATTTTAGCAAAATTTTTATTACTCTTTTTAGAAACTTATATACTATTAAACTTTCTTAAATCCTGCTATACTGCAAAATTTCGGATTAAGTGTGATGATGGTATTATCTTTTAGTAATTGACATGTAACACATGCTTTATCTTATCATGATAACTACATGAAACACATGTTAGATTTAACAGACAACATAACATTTGTAGTTGTCTTTGAATTCTGTTTCTTTGATACATTAACATCTTTAAATTAAGATTGTCTTATATCAACTTCTTGCTATGTTTATCTTTGTTTTTTTTTCCCCAAAAAAATGTGTAAACAGTGAACCGTTTACCTCAATCTCGACCGTTCATCACAATCCAAATCAAAAGAAACCCGTTGGATCCGACGGCCGAGACTCCACTGGTCCCCACTCCACAAGTCAAATCAATCTCCATTAATGCCCCTTCTGGTCTCTTCTTCCCTCCCGCGTTATTTCTGCGGATGATCGGCTCTAACCGTTTGAGCCGTGTATCGAGTAATGTTCGTGCACGGTGGTCCCCACGACAAGCAATGTAGGCCCCCCCCACACAGGCGCTCTCTTCTATTATTGTTACTTGCTCACACGTGAACTCAACGCTCACATTCACGCGTGGCGATGCGTTATTGGACGGTCACCTGGTGAGATTGCCGTCCCCCACATGGGGAGGAAATATCAAATCAAAACGGAGTCCCCCAAGAGCTGTAGAATGGGACCATCTCAATATTGAAAACCCCTCCTTATTAATTTTCAACATTATCTCATTTTCTTTTGATGTTGATGCCTCCACCTAAATTTGTTCTCTTTCTTTTACAACAAATCCAAGATTGGGCTAAAATTTCAAATTTTCTATAAAATAATTTATATATTTAATATATTATTTTATAAAAATTATAGTATTTACACCAGAAAATTATTCTCCTACAAATTAAAAGATTATTACAAAAATTTAAGTTTAATTTCACAATAAATAATATATTTCAGGCTCTTATATCAAACTATTTAATTAACATAAGTTTGTTTCGTTTTATCTTTTTTACTCTTAATTTTAGTGAAATTAATTTTTATATTATAAATAAATAATTTAATTTTGAATAAATAGTTTCTATTCAAGGAAATGAAATAACTTGCAATAGTTTTAATTTTTATCAATGTAAAATTACAAGAAATGTCTTACACAAAGGCTAAAGTTTCTTAATTCACATGTTACATTTGATGACTAAATATAAAAATCACTAATTAAATAGAAGGAAAGTTAAAAATTAAAGATTATGAGAATTTATTTTCATAATAATTAAATTTCCTGATGATTAATTATGTCAATTAATTAATTAATAATTAAAGCACTCAAACCAATAAATAAATAAAATATAATTTAAAAATTCTTCTTTAAAAATATTTTATTGATTTAATAAAAATAAATAAAATGGAGATTAAAAAAAAAAGCATAAAGGGTGGGGTCCTCCAATAGAAATGGTCGATAAAATCATGAACAAGCATGGCCCAAAACACTAAAAAAAGTACAGAGTCAGAAGTCTCACGGACTGGTAAACGGGTCTCAGCCCAGCCCCACCCCTTCTGGTTCATGGTATGTATGATGTACCCGAAAACCGCATGTCGGCACAGCGGCTGAGATGGGAACAGAATTGCGGCGCACGGACCTCCGCCGACCTGACTTGTTGAAAATATTAATCCTCAGGCTCCGTCAACCCGACCTGACTTGTTGATTTTAAGAAGAGTCAGGTGAGCTTGGATCCTATTTACTTCCCTACCCAATGCATTTGCATTTACGCAAAGTGATAGATAGAGAGGTAAGAGAGTTTCGTCGCATTGAATGGCCTTTACTTTGAACAGCTCAAGTAGGGACAAGAACTAGAAGAAGCCATAGCCATCGCCATGGAGGTCTCGTTAGACCAATGGGCCCTTTTTGTCTCCTTACAAAGCAAAGACTTTGCCATCCTAGAATTCTCCAAGCTGGCTTGTCCCCGTCGTCTTTGACATTGACCCTCACGTGAATTGGGAACTAGATTAACGTATTCATGTTTCATCTCCTAACCTTAAGCTCTTTCGCCATTAATACAGGGTAAGCTTGGCTTCATACACCTGGATTATCAACATCAACTAGAGCTTGTTCCATAAATAAAACTCAAGTCGGTATCATACAAATCTAGCTTCATAATATACATCCAAGATGAATCACCCCTTTGGTTGAACTTTTGAGGAGTGGAAAACTACTTTTTTCTACGGTAATTTTTTTAAAAAAATAAATATTTGGCTGTAAAATTTAAAAATATTTTTTAAATAAAAATAACTTTTTTAAAAGTTAAAATACAATTTTTTAAGAAGTTTAAATTTGAAACTTTTCAAAAAAATCCCTCAGCTTTTTTGGTAGACTTTAATGTTTATAATTTGCGTTGTTTACGTTTATAACACCCGACGTTTAAAAAAATTCTCTCTTCTCTTTGTCTCTGCTCTACGATCTAGTTCATTCTCTCTTCTCTTTGCCTATGCTCTGCGATTTGCACTCGTGTGCCTTAACAAACAAGTTCCACTTCTCATTCATATTTGTACTTTATTTTTTTATATATGTTATTACGAGTTCTTGCTTTTGAGTGTTTATAATTTACAAGTTCTTTGATTATATTTTGATTTTGTGATGGTATTTTATGTCTTGGTAGACCGCATGATTGGACATGCATGTTTTTCATGGCTGGTTATCAAATTCAAGTTCTTGATCTGATCAGCGAAAAACACTTTATAAGTACAGGATGGGCAGTTAAGGGTTTTATCAAATCTAACTCGAATAAGATCTTCATTCTACTTCTTCAGTTTCTTTCCAAGCTTTCTTTTTTCTTTGTCAAGCTTTTGTTTTTCTTTGTCAAGATCCATAAGTTCCCCGTCTTTTCTAGTTCCAACGCCATCTTTCCTATGGGTTGAAGTTATGTGGGGATTCAAGTCAACACCCATAGAAATTCTGAGAGTTTTTGCTTTGTAAAGATCTATATGTTTCCTGCGTTTACTAGTTCCAGCGCCGTCTTCCCCATAGGTTGAAGCTATGTGAGGACTCAACACTCCCGTATGTAACACCCATAGAAATTCTGTCTTCACCTAGTTAAGCATGTTGTATGACATTGTCCATTTGTTGTTCAATAAAGAACAGACCACAAGTTTCAACATATCAGCCGTCTTATTCATTTTTTGATCAAAACCCATCATCTTTTTCAATGAATCTTTTGGACTATTAATAGTGTTGACGTAACCAATAAGAACGTCAAGAGCATAAACAAAATGAAGTGCAAAGAAAAGCTAATTGCTTGTCAACCTCATCCGCCAGTTGCTTCTTCATGGCATCAACAGGGTCACGGTTTTGTTATGTTAATGATGATAACTTTGAATCTCAAAATTCAAATACGTGAAGTTTTGTTCTGTCAGGCTTGACCACCTATAGGAACTTTCTTATAATATTTACTTAAGTTATTATCCTAAGCTACATACCTACCTCTGACTTGTATCTTTGTTCCTCTTTTGATACATTCACAAATATTTATTTGATGCTTTAGCAATAAAGAAATAAAAGTCGTAAGATTCTAAAGATAGCTTTTGAACCAATCATATATGCTGATACAATCAATTGTTAGATTCATGTTGTGTAACTTAAAACCAATCATATATACTGATACAATCTTTCTTCCTATCAAAGTCCAAAACTGTCGTGTCTAAGTATTTATCTGATAAGTTCATCATTCACACATCTAAGTTAAGTACATATGGTTTACTCGAGAACCAATCTGTGTGTATGTTCTTCTGTTGGTATTTCTGGTACCAAGTTTGTTTCGATGGCATAAAATGCTAGCTATTTTGGTGTTGGCAGCTGGTTAAGGTCACCTATTAACATAGACAGAACATTTGATATGGTTGGCCTGTCAAGTGTGTTCCTGATATGGATATTGTTTATGTATTCATGGAATGTACTATAAATTCCTCATTCAATATTTATCATCTAATTGTAGTAATTATCTTAAATATTAGCTCAATTATAGGCTTAATTTTAGGCTTGTTAATTACCTTACATTTCGGCCTAATTATAGGCTTGTATACAAGGAAAATAGGATTGTACATAAGGTTGGATCTCTGCTTTTATCAAATATATTGATACACAAAAATTCTTCAAACTCTTTCCCCCTTCTCATTATTTTACATGGTATCAAAGCTTTGATCCAATATGGCTCTTGTTCCTCACTCTTCATCGTCTTCCTTCTCCTCTAATTCGTCCATCAATTCTTCTTCTTCCTTCTCCATTAAATTAAATTCCACTAACTATCTTGTGTGGAAAACCCAATTTGGCCCTATCTTAAACTTTTAAGATTTGCACGGTTTCATTGATGGAATAAAACCATCACATTCTAAAACCATCCCTACCTCAAATACAAATTCCACTCCACAACCAAATCCAAAATTTGTGGATTGGTTCAAAAAAGACCAGCTCCTTCAATCTTGGCTACTAGCAGGCTCTTCTTTTGAGGTCTGGCAGGCTCATTATTGGCCTTAATTCTTCTTTTAAGGTCTGGCAGGCTCTATCCAATGCCTTTGATGCAATTTCCATAAATCGTCAACTCCAATTACATATCGAACTTCAAGAACTCCGCAAAAATGACCTCTCTATTTTGGCCTATCTCCAAGAGGCTAAATCCTTAGCCGATCAACTTAGCGCTGCTGGTCGTCCTCTCTCTACCGTTGAATTCAACGCTATCATATATAGGAATCTTGGTTTTGAATTTCATGCCATCATTACCAATCTGAATCTTCGCCCAGAGCCAGTCTCCTTTTATAAGCCCCATGGTCATTTGGTTGCCCATGAACTTCTTCTAAAAAATCTTCATCAACCTATGGTGAATCTAAGTTTGACGAGTAATGCACCTCTTCTTCCCACTCCAACATCTAGACCACGGTCCTTTGCTCCTTCTACAAATCAAGGCAATTTCAATCAACGTGACACTTGTCAAATCTATGGGAAGCCGAATCATTCAGCCTTGACATTTCAGCGATGTTACAATCGTGACAACAATGGGAGCAATACTTCTGGTAATTCCTCGTATGCTCCTCACCCTCCGTATCGTCCTAATGTGGCTCGCAATCAATCTCCCACAGTACACATGGCTCACACACGATCTCCCACTGCTGTACAAGTCTCCTAGTTCCCTAACACAGCGGCTAATTACCATGTTGTTGCTGACTCTCAGACTATGGCTGCCATAAATGAATACACTGGTATTGATCAACTTTTTGTGGGTAATGGACAAGGTTTGAAAATTTCTCATCTTGGTACTAGTTATCTTTCTTCTCCTAATTGCACTCTTAAATTGAATAATGTTTTATGTGTTCCTGATATTACCAAAAAAATTGTTATCTGTCCAAAAATTTACCTCTGACAATTCTGTTTTCTTTGAATTTTAGCCACATTATTTTGTGATCAAGGACCAGTGCACCAAGAGGATTCTAATGTAAGGCCCAAGTGAGGATGGCGTTTACAAGTTGACAAGTCTTCGTCCAACAGCTCATCAGGCAACTGTGGCTCCTTCAATGGACGACTGACATAGGCGTCTAGGTCATTCAAACATTTCTAAGTTATCTGCTTTGCTAAAACAAAATAAAATTTCTATTTCGGATTCTTCGTTAACTCCTTGTTCTAGTTGTCGTTTAGGTAAGTTAGCTCTTGTTTCATTAGCTTCTAAAGAACTTACAAGTTCAAAGCCATTTGATTTTTTTTTTCTGATGTCTGGGGTCATGCTCCTGTCCAATCCAGTATGGGTCATTGTTACTTTGTCATCTTTGTTGATGATTTTACGTGATTTACTTGGATATATGTTATGAAAGCTAAAAGTGAAATTTTTGACATATTTTTGCAATTTGAACAGCTTATCAAGCGTCAATTTGGTAAAAATATTCATGCTTTTCACTCAGATTGGGGTGGCGAATATCAACATTTACACCAATATTTTCAAAAAAATGGCATTAATCATAGAATTGCCTGCCCATACACACATGGGCAAAATGGTACTGCCGAAAGAAAAATTCGCCACTTGGTTGATACTGGCTTAACCCTTTTAGCTCATGCCCACTTACCTTTGAAATACTGGAACTACGCTCTTGAATAAAGTGCAATGATTATCAATATCTTACCATCTGATATTTTACATAAAATTTCACCTTTTTTCAAATTATTTTCTAAAGATCCAAATTATTTGTCTATTCACCCTTTTGGTTGCAGTGTTTTTTCATTTCTTCGTCCGTATAATGATCATAAATTTAATTTTCGGACAACAGAATGTGTTTACTTAGGACAAAGTTCCTTTCATTCAGCTTATCGGTGTCTCGATTACAAAACAGGGCGTGTCTACTTAGCCACACATGTTCGATTTCACACTCAAACGTTTCCATATGCCAGTCGGCCTACCACTTCTTCTCTGGAGCCACAAGCAGTTCCCACTTGGCTCACTGTCACTTGTACACTGCCGGCCTCACATGGTCCTTCATCAAGTACTTCTTTTTCTTCAACTTCTACTCCTTCTCAATCTCGCTCCCTATCCTACACACCTATGCAAAGTTCATCTTCACCACAATCCTCTCCAACTAAAACTAATTTATCTCCTACCATCTCCTCATCCCCTCATTCCTTATCTCAATCATCCACAGGATTACAACTAACAGTTGATCTCTCTTCCTATCCAAATCACCTCAGACCTGAACCACAAATTCAACCACCTAACCCGATACCCAATAACCCAAACACATCACTCCGTCCTCCTCCCGACACATATAATCCGCCAAAGCCCTCTCCTCCCTTAATCCGTACCCACTCCATGAAACTTCGGCCTAACCTACCACGCAAACATGTCTTTGCTGCCACCACGTCACCTACCCAGAAACCAAAAACATTTATTCAAGCTAATAAATTTCAAGAATGGAAAGATGCTATGCAGCAAGAAATTTCAGCTTTGCTCAAAAATTAGACTTGGGTGTTGGTTCCCCAACCTCCTAATGTTAACATCATTCAAAACAAATGGATCTACCAGGTTAAGAGGCATTCCAATGGCACCATTGAATGCTACAGAGCTCATCTTGTAGCAAAGGGGTTTACATAACAATCGGGCATCGACTATGTAACACCCCACTCCCACGTGACCCGAATCCGATATCATTGGTGATATCCGAGTCCATGCCCCGTGAGGGTGGCGTACTACATCAGTCGGTAGGACTCAGTAAAAA
>JAOTIZ010000005.1:3648693-3662346 GCA_027123425.1 Erythroxylum panamense
TTAGGAGCTTTGCATTAAGTTAGTACTTTAGTTGGCCCTCCAAGCATATCATCATGGAGCATATCTCATGTATTTTGAATTCATATTTATTTTGTATTACGTATGTATAATAACACTTGTTGAATTCTTCTGAATTGTAATGGCGTGTAGCCTCTCAGCTTTTGGGATGTTTATTTCGATTTATGATATTGTGTATGAAATGTTTGTGCGAATCGCCTTTTGTATGGATGTTGAGATCGGGTCCGACGCTTTGGGTCGCCCGTCGCGGGCGCAGCCCGAGGGGCCACCTCGGGAAATGGGGTTCCGGGGCCCGGGCCCAACATGATGGGTCTGGTGGGAGAGTGGGCTGGGGCGAGGGGGAATAGAGGGAGCTGAGGCCTGCGCTGGGCCCACGGTTTGGGCCTGCTGGGGCTAGAACGACGTCGTGGGCTAGGAAGAGGCGTTATGCCTTTTCTGCTGGAGACGAGAGCCTCTTGGTTTGCGCTGCTCGCGACTGGACGAAGGAAGAGGGGCTTGGCCCTTGGTTTGGTTCAGATCCGACTGGCCTTGGGAAAAGAAACGTGGAGCGTCTGCGACTTTGGGGGAACTAGCCATTAGAGGGGCGAACGTTGGGGAAACAGAGAGGGCGGAGAATCGCGATCCACGCGATGTAGGAGGTGGAGCGTGGGAGGAGACGAATGGGTTAGGGGTCAGGGACGAAGGAGAGGACCGGCGGCCGCGGCATTGCATCCACAACGGTTCAGCGGGGAGGGCCTGGGGAGGGGCCTCCGTAGAGGACGGAGGTGGGGCTGCTGCGTGTCCCTCCGATTCCGGGGCAGTCATCGGACTAGAGGGACAAACAGACGAGCTGTGGCCGACGCGACCACAGGTGAAGCAGATCTGCGGCAGTCCTTCATAAGCGACATGAATAAGCTCTCTATCTAATTCCACAACCGAGCGCAGGGGGGAGCTGATGTCCACATTGACGGCTACGCGAGCAAAACGCCCCCGATAAGCTTGCTGCGTATTGTGATCGATCTTAACTGTTTTTCCCACTAGGTTACCAAAAGCCACGAGAATGGAGGGGTGGTACCGCGAGATGGGTAGCTCGGGAAACCTCACCCACCAACGACGTGGGTGATCTTACCGGACGAAGGCCTAAAATCAGGTGTCCACGGTTGAACTGAGATGACGTGCCCGGCTATGATCCAGGGCCCTTGAGTTAAAGCATGGATGTAATCTGCCTCGTCCCGAAAGTTGACAAGGTAGAATTCATTTTCCAGATCAACAATTTTGATGGGCCCTTTAGGATGCCACATAGTTTGGAGCCGCTCCCTAAGCAAATTGAATCCCAATTTCCTTCCCAGGAGCTTGATCACGACTGCTTGTGCCCATATCTTGTCTAATTTGCCATTGAAATTGGAGGATAATTCGACACCTAAACCATGGCCACCTTGTACAACGGAGATGTCGCCATCTTGTAGTTCAATAGGGTCTTCCTCTGGCCAGGCTAAATCTACCCGTTCAGTTGCAGGTCGTGTAGGTCCGGTGACTGCCGTGCTGTAGCTCATCGGTGGGTGCTGCCCTGGCGGTTCTATAGGGGGATCTTCCTCACGTGCCCTCATTCGGACTTTCTTAGCAGTAGGAAGGGTAGAAGTAGACATGGTTGAATCAATTCTGGGATCAGCTGAGTAGCAGTTGAGTATCAATTCGTACTGTAGCAGTGTTTAATTAGGATACAATGTTAAAAGTTTAACAGGGCTGCAGTATATAGGAGTGCTTTTATTTTAGTTGTTTATCTTAAATCAACTATCGGATTTGCTACCCTCCAAAACTTTTGTAACTGTTTGAAAAGTCAATTAGTCAACAATTTTTTCTTTTTGTTTTTTCATGAGATATTTTAGAAGGGTCTCAATTATAGGAAGGCACTTTTAAGTCTTTCAAACTCGGACTAAAAAATAGCCAGCTATTTGTGTAGACTAAAACAATGTAGTTTTGCTCGTTTGAGTTTGGGTAATTCCGTTCTTTGGGATTGAGCCTTAGTCATCGGTTTTGGACCGGGTCAAAAAAGCAAAGGCCAGAAACATATCAAGAAGTGTTTTGGACCACAATCAGCGAAACGTCGACGTCTACTAATTTCGGCTATTGACTACGTAAAGTCCAAGAAACTTACCGCGGAGTCATGGACGACCAGCCATGGGAAGAGTCGCTCGACCTTGACGATTCCGACCTCCCATCCCTCCGTCACCAAAACCACCGGACACCCACCACCACGGCGGAGACAGCCACCGTCGTCTCTCTCCCTCAACCATTTCTCCAACCCTGTTCACTTCTCCCTCCACCCTCCCAAAACCGCCAAATTTTATCATCTCCAAAACCTCCTCCTCGCCTCATCCCTGGACCCGCTGGAGTCGTGCAAGCCGCCATGAAACGCCGTAAACATCAAATCGAAGACCCAATTCCAACTCAAGAGTACATCAAACGGGCTGTTGAGGACGGCGTCGGCGACGAGGACGACGATTTCAGCCGCGGCCCGTGGCTGGCCTCGGTGGACTTCATTCGTCGTCAAGGCTTGGTGATTGACGGCGACGGAGCTATCGGGGTCCCATTGAGTGCGATAAAGAACGGAGTAGTGAATTTGGATGATAAGGTGACACAAGTCGTGGCCATTGTTAAGTCTTGTAAACCTAACGGACTCGGCGATCTGATGGTGACATTAAAAGATCCGACAGCTAGTATTGACGCCAGCGTCCATAGAGGAGTTGTCTCCAACAATGAGTTCGGGAAGGACATATCTGTTGGAGCCGTGATGATACTAAAAAACGTTGCCATTTTTGCACCTACTCGTCATGTACATTACCTAAATATAACTGTAAGGAATGTGGTGAAAGTGATCTCTAAGGACGGTGGAGGTTTGTCGACACAGAGTGGTTGTTCTGCTACATTGAAGAGCAAAGAAGGTGGTGATATAGGGAATGAGGTGATCATGAAGAGTCTTGGGTATGAGTCTAATGGGAGAGACATTGAGAGTGTTGCTGGTGATAGTGGAGCTTTGTTGACACATAGTGGTTGTTCTGCTACATTTAAGAGCAAAGAAGTTGGTGATAGAGGGAATGAGGTGATCATGAAGAGTCTTGGGTACGGAAGAGAAATTGAAAGTGTTGGTGGTGATAGTGGTGGTTTATTGACACAGAGTGGTTGTTCTGCAACATTGAAGAGCAAAGATGGTGGTGATAGAGGGGCTGAGGTGCTGATAAAAAGTTCTGCTACTATGGAAAAAGAAAGAGTTAAAGATGGAGACTTGGTTGATATGCATAGGTGCAAAGAAATTGGTAATGGTGATGGAGCTAAGGATAGTGTACAGCAGAGTTCCAAATCTTCAATCTTGCAGTGGACTGATGAACAACTTGAAGAGCTTTTTGCATCAGATTGAGTGGGGTAAGGGCTTTTTGCTCAAAATTTTGATAGCTTTGAAGTGTAAAGATGGGGTTTTGAAGTGTAAAGATGGGGTTTTGAAGTGTAATAGACATGGGTTTTTTGTGGTTTCCGCGTTACATTGGGTATGTTTAGAGTAGAACAGGATTGGATTGAGTTTGAAGAAAATAGTTGCAGGTGAATTGCAGTTACCCTGAGGTGGATAGGCATCAAGACTGGTACTTTTGTTCTGTGCTAGAATTACTGAATCAAGCAAGTTCAGAATTTCACAACATTCGAAATCAAGAGAATTGCAAATTGAGCAGTGAAACTTGATAGAATTTACAAGAACTCATCCTCTTATATCGCAATCTCATGATGAAATCCAGCATTTTTCTTTGGTTAGGTACAAATCAACTAAATATTAAGATTTCTTGTCCTTCCTCATCCCATTTTCCATATATGCAACTTTGAGAACAATAGCATTTCTAAAGTATAAGCTTGATAGGCTTTAAACACCAGAGGTTAAAGTTTCTGAAGAGGGAATTTCAGCAAAATACAGAAGTAAAACAATCGGGAACAAACAATTTTTGACCATGTTTTGTCATGAATGCATCTTCTGTCATTCATTAATCTCTTTTCACGGCCAGATTTGCCAGCGTTTAGAACCAAATTGTATGAGGAAGGTACGGATTTCCATTGGAGAAAGCTAGACAATTAGCAGTTCTGGATCTACAGGACGTCCTTCCTCTCACCTTCTTTATCTGGTAATTCATTCAAGATTGAAGCATTACTGAAACCAAATATTTCTAAGCCTTAGAAGTTGTCTTCTTTATGCAGTCATTTTCTCTTACCTTCTTAGAAGGAAAAACCCTTTTCGGCTCTTCTCTTGCCATAGTTGATAGGTCCTTGTCCTCCCCAATCTTGTAGTTAAAGTTGCATCAATGAGAGAAACTGCTAAGGAAATGAAATGAGAATCACTGAGTACAAACCGTATATAAGTGTGCCAATCGAAGTAGAACTTTTCCATCCTCCAACTCTTGCAGTTTTGATAAAACAACTTCAAAAGGAAAACCTGTAAAGCTTTAGATCTTCAAGGCAGAGTAATGGCCAAGGATCAGTGAACTTTCCGTCAAAAGCATTTTCTAAACACTTGCATTCCAAACATTCTTTTCCCAGAAAAAAATCTGTACTGTTAGAATTGTTATTTCGCAGAATTGTTTTATAGACGAATCAATGGAAGACATTTTTTGGTTTTCTATAATGTTGTCTACAATTGCAGAGAAAGTTACACACCTCAAGAGTTATGATGTCCACCTTTTCTAGTAAAACATGAGTAAGGATCCACCCCAGAAAAGTTTATTAGATGAGACTTTGTCCAATGATCTCCGTCCTGGCAAGTGTTGATAATACATGAGATTACATGAAAGCATTCATTAACTGCACTGGCTCAGAAATGCATCAGTGCCCTCAGTTTCACCTGCTCTGCAAAAGCTAAGAGAAATGGAGAATATATCTCTTGGTCGTATGATCTACGCCACTTTGCTTCCTCTCCGATGGGATCTATCCAATCCCACAATCTATAAATGCAAGTAAAATATATGTGAACAGCAGTCTAGGATGCTGAAATGAATGAGTTTTGTGCTTACTGTCGATCCTCTGCATTCATTATGAACACGTACTGTTTCATTCCATTATAGTTAAAATTCAATAAGTTTTAATTTTAGGAAAAGTACTTGTAGAATTAAAAACTTATGCCGCGCTCTGGTGGAAACCCTAGTGGAAACCCTAACGACAATTTTTATGATCATGGAGATTCCATGGAAGAAGATGATCAATTGCAGCGTAGCAATAGAAGGAAACGGAAAGAAATAGAGGAGGAGGTTGGGGAGGCTGCCTCTTCGGAGGAGGATGTTGAGAAGGATGTTGTGGGAAGAAGGACTTTTAAGGACACTCTTATGCAGGGTAATCAGTGTGTCATTGGGGGTGGACAGGCTGAGGATATGTTTGATGATGGTGGTGATTCCGAGAATGATGATGCAGATGATGATCTTTGCCCCACCATTCGCTTATCGAAAGGTGAGAGAGAACGCTTGTATAGGCCCTGGAGGAGGACACTGATTGTGAAATTATTGGGGAGAACGATTGGTTATAACTATTTTTGTAGGAGGGTGAAGGAGATTTGGAGACCACTATCCTCAATAGAAATTATTGCTATGGATAATGGTTATTTCCTTGTGAAGTTTACCAACGAACAGGACTTTGATCATGCTCTTTTAGAGGGACCTTGGATGATTGCTGATCATTATCTTACTGTTCGGCGATGGTGTCCAGAGTTTGACCCATATAGTGCAGAAATTGAGAAACTCACTGTCTGGGTACGATTTCCATGTTTACCAATTGAATATTTTGATGACGATTTCTTGCTTCGAGTTGGGAAGAAAATTGGTAAACCAATCCGAATTGATAATAACACTAGCCTGGTTTCCCGAGGACATTTTGCGCGAATGTGTGTTGAGATTGATATGTCTAAGCCTTTGCTTGGAAAGTTTAAGGTGAGAAGAAGAGTCCGACGTATTGAATATGAGGGACTCCATCTTATTTGTTTTAATTGTGGAATATATGGGCATGATGTCAATCATTGTAAAATGAATGCTGAGGGACTCGATAACAATGTAGCTCAAGGAGAGAAGGTGGTGAACAGGACAGAGGAAGAGGTTCCGGTTCATCCGGCTGTTTTGGAAGACTTTGGGTCATGGATGCTGGTTCAGAAGGGTAGGAATAGACAATCGAGAAAGAATGGTAATTTTGGGGGTTCTGGTGGTGGTACTGAAGTTAATGGGCGGAATAGTAGGAAAGATAGACCCCCTTTCAATGGAGAAGGGAATCGCTTTCAGGTGCTGGTAGAGGAGCAGGAGGCGAAAATTAATGATGTACCTGGTAATCCCACTGTGGTAGAGATTAACCCTGTAGTGAATATTTCTTCTGCGGATGGAAGAGGGTCTGGAGGTGGTGCGAAGAATAAGAGTAGTGTTTCTAAGCCTCGGGAACAGGTTGGACAAAAAGGGAGAGTTCGGGAAGTTAATGAGAGGTCAGGTGGAGATCAGTTGCGAGGGAGAAAAGAGCACTCATTGGTGGATATCGCTGGGTCCAGAAGAGCAGCTGAGGCGGGGGATCATGTACTGGTTATTGGAAATCAGAGGAATGTTAATGGGCAATCGCGAGTGGTTGACAATAATGTTTCAAGGAGTACTTCTTGGGCTGAAGGACAAGGCAATTCTGGGTCTTTGAATCATTTTAATGATCCTAATATTCCTTATCCTTCTGCACCAAATATTATTGTGTCTTCCTCGGATCAAGAAATGGTTATGGACACACCAGATAATGATGATGCTTTATTGCTTGAGACACAGACTTTTATTGATGAGGCGAGAAAGGCTGGTGTACCTGTGATGAGTGAGGAATTTGTGAATCCCACAGGGAGTGGGCGTGGCGGTGTTTGATTTTTTATTTTTATTTTTTGGTGTTCCTTTCGGGGTTTGGCCTTGTTTACTTTATTATTTTTATTATGATTATTGTTTCCTGGAATTGTTTTGGAGCTGCTTCTTCAGGTTTTCGACAGGCTTTTAAGGAATATAAGAGATTGTTCTCTCCTGATATTGTCTGTCTTCTTGAACCGCGAGTTAGTGGAGCACAAGCAAATTTAATTTGTAGTAGGTTGGGTTATGATAATTGGATTCGGGTAGAGGCCGTAGGGTATAGTGGAGGTATTTGGGTGTTGTGGAGTGACAATGGATTTTCTGTTCATTTGGTGGAATCTCATCCTCAGTTTATTTCTTGTAAAATTTCTATGATATCGGGAGAGGAGTGGTTTTTTAGTTGTGTGTACGCTAGCCCACAGGTTGACTCTAGAAGGCGTTTATGGAGGGACCTTCGTCGGGATGTTTTTGGTAGTGATCCGAGGTGGGTTGTGTTGGGAGACTTTAATTCTTTGATGTCACAAGAAGAGCAGTGGGGGTATTCAACGTTTAATTCACCGGGATCTCGTGATTTTAATAGTTGGATTTTTGAGAATGCTTTGCTTGATCTGGGGTATCGAGGGGTTCCTTTTACATGGCAGAAAGGGGTGGATACTCAGAATTTAAAGATGTCGAGGCTGGATAGGGGTTTGTGTTCAGAAGAATGGAGATTTTTGTTTCCTAATGCTAGTATTCTTCATCCAGTTCGTCTTTATTCTGATCATTGTCCTCTTGTTCTTACTCTAGAGGAAGATGGTCAGAGTGGTGATAAAAGCTTTCGTTTTCAGGTTCCGTGGTTGAGACATGATGGTTTGGCGCATGTAATTCGAGAAAGTTGGCAGAAATCAAGTGATATTACTCAATCTCTTCAACAGGTTGCTGATGATCTGGGTCATTGGAACAAAAATGTGTTTGGTAATATTTTTTATAAGAAGCAGAGGCTGATACGACGAATAGAAGGTGTTCAACGCAAGATGGGAAAACGAAGATTGGCAAATCTTGTTAAGCTGGAGCGTAAATTAAGAAAGGAGTTGGAAGAAATTCTTTCCCAAGAAGAGCTCTTTTGGTTCCAAAGGGCGAAGGAAGAGTGGATTGTCTCTGGGGATCGGAATACGCGGTACTATCATTTAGCTACACTGACTAAGCATAAAAGAGTTAAAATCGGAGCTCTGAAAGATATGGATGGTGTTCTTGTGTCTGAGGAGGCGGAGTTACAAGTGTTAGTAAGAAATTTCTTCCAAAACCTTTATACTTGTGATGCTGCTATGAATGCTAGTGTTTTACCTATTATTCCTTTTCCTATGCTTTCGGAAGATTCTTTGGAAATTTTAAATAAGCCGTTTTCCAAAGAGGAAGTTCATGAAGCTCTTGTTGGGATGAGCCCGTTTAAGGCAGCGGGTCTTGATGGTTTTCAACCAGTGTTCTATCAACGCTTCTGGGGAATTCTTGGTGACCGTGTTAGTGGTTTTGTACTTGATGTTTTGAAGGGAGCACCGCTGCCAGCCGATTTGAATGATACTTTGCTAGTTTTAATACCTAAAGTTGAGCATCCGGAATTGGTTTCACAATTTCGGCCAATTAGTTTATGTAATGTTTTATATAAACTCATTACCAAGACTATGATGAATAGACTGAAGCATGTGTTATCAGATTTAGTTGGCCCTGAGCAAGCTGGTTTTGTCCCCGGAAGACAAATTGTGGATAATCTAGTTGTTTATCAGGAAGCTTTACATTCGATGAAGATTGATAAGGGGAAGGTGGGCTATATGGCAATTAAAATCGATTTGGAAAAGGCGTATGATAGGCTTAACTGGGATTTTATTGAGTGGACTCTTGTAAATGCTAATTTTCCACAGGGATGGGTGGAGAATATTATGAAATGTATTAGATCCTCATCGATGTCTGTTCTATGGAATGGTCAGCGTTTGGAAAGTTTTCATCCAACCAGAGGGGTCAGACAGGGAGATTCTATTTCCCCTTTTCTCTTTGTGCTTTGCATTGAACATTTGGCTCATCTTATTCGAGACTCGGTTAATGTGGGGCTATGGAAACCTGTCAAACTTTCGAGGAGGGGCCCTATGATTTCTCATTTAATGTTCGCGGATGATATGATTCTTTTTGCGGAAGCTTCTGTTGAGCAAATGCGTAACATTTTAGGCATTTTAGAAGTTTTTAGTCAGGCTTCTGGGCAACGAGTTAATAGTGGTAAATCATGTTTATTTGTTTCGCCCAATGTAAGTGCTAAAGTAGCTTCTGAGCTAGCTAATTCTGCTGGTATTCCTCTTGTTGCCGATCTCGGCCGTTATTTGGGGGTCCCTTCAGTCCATGGCAGAATGAATGCATCTGGATATAAGTTTCTTTTAGACAAGATGAGGAGAAGGTTGGAGGGGTGGCGAGCGAAGAATTTGTCTATGGCAGGTAGAGTAACCTTAGTACAATCGGTGCTTAATTCGATTCCCATCTACCCGATGCAGGTATTTTTATTACCAGTTTCTGTTTGTCAAGAAATTGAAAAAGTGTGTCGTGATTTTTTATGGCATGGTACGGCGGCGGAGAGGAGATGCCATTTGCTCAATTGGCAAATAGTTACAGCACCAAAGAATAGAGGAGGCTTAGGCATCAGGGGAGTTCGAGAGATGAATTATTCCTTGGTTGGAAAGCTGAGTTGGCGTCTTCATAAGGAATCTTCTGCTTTGTGGGCTCAATGTATTATTCAGAAGTATATGGCTGGACAGTTATCCTGGAATAATGGTGTGAAGGCTCGGTCTTCTTTGATATGGAAGTCCATTGTTAAAGGATTCCAAATCCTACATAAAGGGGTGTTTATGGATGTTTATAATGGTAAGGGGACCAATTTCTGGTTAGATAATTGGCTAGGTGATGGTCCCTTGATTGATTTGTCGTTGGTAGAGGTGGATGAGAGTGATAAATCTCTTCCTGTTTCCCATTTCTGGGTGCCTGGTGAGGGGTGGAATTGGCAGAGGCTTCATGGTTTGGTTCCTGTAGAGGTGTTAAATCGGATGGGGACTTTATTATTAATGGATGATGACATTTATTTCGATAATTTTGCTTGGAAGTTTAATACCCATGGTGAATATTCTGTTTCTTCGGGTTATGAATGTATTTCTATGAGAGGCGTAGGAGTGGAACACCAGGTGTGGAGGTGGATTTGGAAGGCTCGTTCTACTCAAAGAATACGGTTGTTCTTATGGGAAGTTGCACATGATCGTATTATGTGTAATGTGGAGCGTAAGAGGAGAGGTTTTATTGATATGGATCTATGTGCTCGTTGTCACATCCAACCAGAAGCTGTTCTTCATCTTTTGCGTGATTGTGAGCTTATGAAGAGATTGTGGGAGGAGTTAGATGCTTCTGGGGTGAATGGCGTTTTTTATGAATTGACGGACATTAAGAGTTGGATACTCTCCAACTTAAAATTATTTTCTGTGCAGGTTTTTGGCGTTCCCTGGGACATTCTCTTTGCTACTGCGGTCTGGCAAATATGGAAAAGCCGCAATAATCTTGTTTTTAATGGACAAGTTGATAGTGTTGAAGCGTTGAAGAAACTGGTGATTGAACAAGCTTCTTGGACTCATCGAGCTTGGTCAGGACGTGATCAATTTGGTCAAGCAAGGACGCGTTCCATTAAGTTTGTTACTTGGGACTATCCTCCTGCTGGGTGGGTTGCAATCAACACAGATGGTAGTAGAACCTCTTCTGGAGTTGCAAGTTGTGCAGGTGTGTGCAGAGATGATACTGGACGTTGGCTAGAGGGATTTCAACATCATATTGGGACATGTGACATTGTGGGAGCTGAACTTTGGGGAATATTTAATTCCTTAAAGCTTGCCTGGGATCGAGGATGGAAGAAGATTGTCATTCAAACGGATTCTAGTGTTGCAGTACTGTTATTGCAGTCCGACAAGAAGATGCCTCTCTTTCTTCGAAGTTTGGTTCAACAATGCAAGGAGTTCTTGAGAAGAGATTGGCAGGTGATAGTCAAGAAGATATTTCGTGAAGCAAACAGAGTTGCCGATGGTTTGGCAAAATCTGCCATTGCTATGTCAAGCGGTCTTCATTTAGTTAGTCGACCTCCCCCTCAACTTTCGCAGTATCTTTATGCTGATATGGTTGGGGTGGTGTGGCCTAGGCTTTGTTAATCGGGTTAACACCCTCCCCTAGAGAGAAAAAAAAAAAAAGGATCTTGTGTCGAAGATAGGACTGGGAAAGCCAACCCAATACTCTCTACAAGCCTAGTTGATGGTTTAAATTATTTAACATATACTAGGCCTGTCATTTCATTTTCTGTTAGTGTTGTGTGCAGGTTTATGCACCGCACTACAAAGTAACAGCAAATTCTTCGTTATGCCGCTGGAATTGCTGAGTTATGCCCATCTACACGAACGACCAAGTAAAAGAGCTTGCAAGAGTAGGTGCAGAGGCAGGCATTTTCGTTTCAGAAAAGATAGGGCTTACAGCTCCAAGTTCGTTCTACACCATTCCCACCATGATCGTGCCTGCGTCAAGCTTGGAGGATTTGGTTGGAGAATAGAAGGTGAAAAGCTTGAAGTTCGTGACAACTGAATATCACACTAAATCAGCTGCTGAAGTTGCGGAATTCTCATTAACAGGGCATACCAATTTAGTCCAAATATCTTAAAACCTGACATTGTCGCTCCTGGAGTGGATATTCTACCATTGATGGTCAAACACATTATAAGTTTGAATTTGAACTAGTTTAGATTAATTTTCTTAAGAAATTTATTAGGTTATTAAAAAAATGACGTTTTCAATATTTTATTTTCATATTCTTTATATTTACCACGGTTAATATTTATTTTTACACATCTTAAACAATTAGTTGGTGTTAAAAAGTTTTTTGGTAATTATTATTTTATTAACTAATTTATTTAAATTATATAATTTGTTGTGAATTTACTTTTTATAAAACTAAGAAAAATGTAAAATCTCACTTTATGAAAATTAGTAAAAGAAAAAAAATTAATTTTCAAATAATTAAATAGAGGCAAGTGGAGTAATTAAGTTTCGAAAATATATTTTTATAGAGAATGGAGATAGGGAAATATATAATATGTAAGACTAGTAACCACTCGTAATTATTGCATTACGAATTATGACGTAATAACGAACTTTTAACTAATAAAAATACATTTTATTTAAAGTAGTATTAAATTACTATTATTCTAAACAAAAATTATTACGACTAATATCATTTGAATTAAATGAATATTTAAATATTATTAATTATAGTGGTTACTCAATAATAATTCTCTTTTCTTTATTTTTAATTATTTGTAAACAAGAAAATAATAGAGGTAGAAAATGGCTGGACACAATTATACTAAAATAACCCCGTGGACTTGCAAGTCTTCGGTTGTTAAAAAGTACACTTATCAAATATCCCATCACATTATTTAATAAATTTTTTTAAAAATGCTAAAAAATTTTAAAAATGCTAAAATTTATTAAAGCAGGAATAAAATAGTATAAAATATTAATCTATAATGAGTTTTAAAAATTGAACTAAATCATTAAAAATGTGTCTTATATTAAAAAAATTTAATCTGAAAAAATTATAACTTTTACTTAATTAAGTCTGAAAATTTTATTAAATTATTTAATTTTCTAATTTATAATAACAAATTATGTTATTTAAATTTAAAATTTAATTAAAAATAATCAATCGAATTGATTTGTTAGGTTCGAACTCCGAACCATCTAAATTCTAAAATTTTATTTTAAATATATGAATTTCTCCTAAAAATTTGAATAATTTGAAACAAATTTATTGATTTTATATCTAATTAAATTCAAAATTTTAAAAAATCTTAGCCTCTTCTAAAATATATATGTTATTTTCATCCATTTTACTTGAGAAAATTAATATTACATATTACGATTAATTAAAATATATATGTACATGCATATCTTTTATTGTAATATTATTAACGATAGAACCCAATAATTTAAAAAATATATTCTATTATTATTTTAAAAATATTTTTTGAAGAAACCTTATAAAATTTAACCGATTTGAATTATTGTCCCTTGAAATAGTAATTATTAGGGATGACAATGAACTGGCTCGAGCCAAGCAACTATTTTTTATTTTTTAAATTAAAAATAAAAAACAACACGGGTTTCAATTGTTATCTTTATTAACTAAATGTCAAAAAAATAAATAAGATAAATGAATTTGGATTATATAGTCTAGAGATGACAATATGAACTCTGACTTAATTTAATCCAATTTAAAATTCATTAGATAAATTTAAATTTAGCCAAACAACTACTTTTATTTTTTAAATTAAAAATAAAAAACAACGATGGGTTCTAATTCAATTGTCATCTTTATTAACTATATGTCAAAAAAAGAAATAAGATAAATGAATTTGGATGATATAGTCTAGAGATGACAATATGAACTCAGACTCAATTTAATCCAATTTAAAATTCATTAGATAAATTTAAATTTAAATTTAGTTTGAGTTTAATTTTAAGAAGTTCATCAATTCATAAAAAAGTTATAGCATTAACTTTGCCTTAATGGAAATTTAGGTATGACTTGAATTCAAATTGAATTTGGTTCAGCCTGATTCTGACGAGGCTGCACGTTGCCGTTTGGATCCATGAGGTTGGTTAGTTCCGGCTTGAAGGTTCCTGCAAAACAAGGAAGGCACGTCGGGGGTTGTTTCCCGATAAGCCCCTCCGACGCTCAAGT